>SNQJ01S0005556.1:51841-88233 GCA_010110895.2 Picea sitchensis | reverse complement strand
TTTAACTTACCTTTAGCTTGAGCTCTTACCTCTTCTAGTTTCATTAAAGCGTTAATTCGGTTCTCCAAAGGGGGACAATCTTCTTCTTGTATTTTCTGTGATAGCTGTAGTGAGGGAAGAAGAATATGTGGTGGCAGAATTGCTTCTCTGCCATAGACGAGAAAGAAGGGAGAGTTACCTACATCAGTCTTTGGTGTTACCCTATCAACCCAAATTGCGTTTAACAGTGCATTATGCCAGTTTTTGTGATTCTCAGATACCGTTCTCTTGATGATTTTAATCAGATTCTTATTTGTTGATTCTGCCAGTCCATTTCCCTGGGGGTAATAGCTGGCAGAATACTTCAATTTAATTCCTTTTTCTAGAGCGAACTCCCTCATTTCAAGAGACGAAAAATAAGAAGTGTTATCGAATACTAAACAGTCAGGGATACCAAAACGGGTAATAATATTTGAATTTAAAAAGGCAATTACCTGAATGGTATTCACAATTCTTAATGCAAAAGCTTCAGACCACTTGGTAAAGTAATTTGTGTCTATTATGATAAACGTATGCTGCTGTGAGGATGGCGTATTGATTGGACCTATAATATCAAGACCCCACTGCTGAAAAGGGGAGTCTACTGAGACAAGCTATAAAGGAAAGGCTGGTTTTTGTATCCGCCCGGATGCTTTTTGACAAATAATACACTTGCAACACAAGGCATGGGCATCTCTAAAAAGTGTAGGCCAGTAATAACCAGCTCTCAAAACTTTATGGGCAGTGGTGTCACCACCAAAATGCCCACCAGCTTATCCTGCATGCAATTCTAGTAAGACTTTTTCTGCTTCATCTTTCTCAAGACAACGCATTAGTACTCCATCAAAATTTTGATGAAACAGAACACCATTAATCAAATGAAAGGAGGAAAATTTTAATCTCAACTCTTTTCTTTTAGTGGGATCCAGGTGACGGGGGGATGACCCATGTTCAAGATTTTTTTTTATATCATCATACCATGGACTGACAGAATTTTGTGCACAACAGATTGAATTTTGATTGTGCTGTCCTAGGTTTGACATATCGTTTTCTTCTTGCTATCTTGCTGCTGAATCAACAACTAACTTGCACAACCCTTGGCCTCTCACTATT
The DNA here is from genome assembly GCA_010110895.2 of Picea sitchensis. Classification (NCBI taxonomy): domain Eukaryota; kingdom Viridiplantae; phylum Streptophyta; class Pinopsida; order Pinales; family Pinaceae; genus Picea; species Picea sitchensis. The sequence goes on along the minus strand of SNQJ01S0005556.1, from coordinate 87,102 downwards.
TGAGTTGGGGTGATTTCTATGTCATACTCATGTAAGGAAGTAACCCAGTTCACCCTCTTTTCACCTAGTTCTTTCTGCACTAACAGACTCCTGATGGATGGGTAAGGGACAATAACTTTCGTCCTAGATTTCAAAAGATAAGATCGGAAGTGCTTGACTTCTTTGAAAACAACGTAGGCTTTCTGATCTACTGCTGGGTAATTAAGTTCCACATCTTTGAAAGTAGAGCTCATAAAGGCAATGGGTACTTCATTGCTTTTAGTGTTCTTTTGAGTTAGGACGACAACGTAGGAGCGGTCAGAAGCAAATGTGTAGAGCGTGAAGTTTTGTGAAAAGTTGGGGATCATGAGAGAAGGAGCGTCTATTATGGCCTTTTTTATTGAATTAAAAGCTTGATTTTCTAAGGGTCCCCAATGATATTGTGCGTCTTTCTTAATTAAATTATGTAAAGGTCTCACAATCTCGGAAAAACTAGGAACGAATCTCGTGACGAAGTTTATCTGGCCTAAGAAAGACTGCATAGACTTTTTGGATGAAGGAGGGGGAAGTTTCGAGATGACTTGGGTCCTTTCGGGGTCGATAATCATCCATTTGCTTGACACAATAAATCCTAAGAGTTTACCTTGTTCTACTGCGAAGATATATTTTTTAAGATTTAAGGAAATGTCGTATTTACGACATCACTGTAGAACAACTCTTAAATGAGCTAGATGATCAATTTTGTTTTTGGAAAATACAGTAACATCATCTAAGTAAACTACGACGGATTGATTGATCAACCCTCAAAAATCGATGTCCATCTCTCTCTGGAAAGTGGCACCGACATTAATCAGTCCAAAGGGCATTTTCCTGTAAGCGTAGGTGCCCCATGGAGTGCGGAAGGTAGTTTTAAGTTGGTCTGGAGGAGACATCAGGACTTGGTTGTACCCTGAAAAACCATCCAATAAGGATAGTCTCTCAGAACCAGACACCTGTTGAAGGATCTGTTCCATGGGCGGGACAGGGTAGTTGTCTTTATCAGACGCTCTATTAAGGTTTCGAAAATCGACGCATAGTCGGATTTCCCCACTTTTCTTCCGGACAGGGACAAGGTTAGAAACCCATTGTGTGTGCCTAACTGAGAAAATTATCTTAGCATTTAGGAGTTTATTTAATTCTTTTTTTATGGTCGGTTCGAGCTTAGGGTGCATTTTTCTTAACTTTTGTTGAAAGGGTAAGGTTTGGGGTTTCATAGGAATGACGTGTTGTATGATGTTAGGGTCGAAAGTTTTAAGGTCATCATACGTCCATGCAAAAACATATTTGAATTCTTTAAGCAATTTAATAAATGTGGCTTTCTCTTGTTCAGAACACCCCACCCCTAAATTAATGCACTGTGGATTGTCATTAGTTCCCAAGTTTACTTTTTCATACGATAACGAGGAACTATTGGTTTTACAGTTGACCGATTTTTTGAATTTATCTTGAAGATCGTAAAATTTCTCTAATCTAACTACAGATTTAGGGATCGAATTTACCATGTCCAATGAAGATTCAGGAGATCTTGGATATGGTATTATCGTGAAATTGCACAAATTGTCGTCATGAGTGCATTCGTCGATCACCGTGCCTTGAAAAGTTTCTTCCATATGCAGGAAGCTAACAATCCGTTGATCGTCGTCGAAGACTCTCCAATTCGTGATGTTGTCGGGAACAGATGGCCTGAACAATAGTTCGACGGAGAATGCATTCGGGGACAAACCTTCTGCAGGAAAGAGTTTGGAAGCTACGTTAGCTAATAGATCAACTTCAGAATTATTCAATCTAGGAATATAATTTATATTGAAAGCGAAAAACTTATTCATTAAATTCCATACCTCGGATTGGTAGCTTCTGAGATGCGGAGACAGACAGTGGATAGAATCTCTTACCTATCTTACCACGATTTTCGAATCGCCAAAGACAGTCAAATTTTGAATGTTCATATCTAAAGATTTTCTGAGGCCCTGTAATAAAGCCTCATATTCCGCTGTGTTATTAGTACATTCAAATTCTAACCTACATGCAATCAAGGTTTTGTTACCTGCCAGATCAATAATAACGCAACCCGCACCAGCTCCTTCCTTGGACTTTGACCCGTCAAAATAAAGAGAACAAATTTGATTTTTATCGGGTGCATGAGACCATTGTGTAGAAGTTGCTAGCTGCACATATGCTACAATATCAGACTTCTGTTATGGGTTGGTGATAGCTGAAGTATCGGCCATGAAATTGCCGAAAAAGGTATCAATCCCTTGTATTTCGGCTGAATCAGCAAAAGGTGTAAATGACTCATTGGGATCGTTTAAATCTGTGACCATGAACTTAAGGTAGCGTTCACGATTTACCTTGATCTTGTTGGGCTTGCTGTTCTCAGGCAGCCATAGGTGAGACCAATCCATCGCGAAATAGCCATGTAGCTGCTCTAACCAGTCCCTGCTTAAAAATAGACCATACACTTCTGGAATATCCACAGCAATAATATCAATCACTTGATGAACTTTGGGGTTAGACGATAATCTTATAAGCACATTCCTTAATTCACCTATGACTTTAACACTAGTTCGATCAAGTTGGATGATTTTTAAAGTGGATGGTTCAACTTCAGCGTTAATCTTCTGACATACAGACCATGGAATCACATTGGATGATGCTCCTGAATCCACCATACAATTGTGCATGTTCCTATTAAATATTTCGAAAGTTAACAAAAATGGAGGTACATTTCTGCGAGTACTAAGGGTGGAAGCTTGTGGCTTTTTACTCGCAGTCTCTAAAGCTAATTTATCTACATTTTTTACATTATTTACAGGAAGGTTTCCTTTATCGTGAGGATTAGGATTATTCTTAGCAGAAGTCTTCTGAGGAACTTTGTTCTGAACAACCTTGTTACTGCTTGAATTACCATTTTTGCTATTCTCTGCGATATTCTGTAACATTTTTTGTAGCCGAAACGAAAATTTTAATAATTCATAAACATAAATGTTAGCCCTTAACTTTTTTAGATCTTCAACTAAATCATAATCTAAGTTTGGGTTTACATGACTCTGTTTAGTCTCAACTGGTTTAGATTGCTTTGGGGGAAAAGTCGTAGTGTTTTTCAAAGAAGATTTGTTCGCTGTCTTACTCCTAGTATTGTAGGGATGTACCGTCTCGAAGTTAGCTTGAAAAATGATATCCGAGAAGTGTCCAAAAATGTTCGGAGAAGATTCTTCTTCTTCAACTCTCTCATGTTCAACTACCTCCTCAGGAATCTCAGGAGGTATCAAGTTATCCCGGGCTTCTAGAATTGTTTGAAGGGCGAATTGCAGACTTTCTAGGTTTAGTCCCTCGGTATTTGGATTAGGTTGGTTGGTGGGAAAAGGCTTCATGAATGGGGGTTTGTAAGGCCCTTTGCTCGAAGAAGCTTCTTTGGCCGTCCTTTTCAAATATATAACTTTATTTGACAATTTTTGAACGACTTTAGTTAAGTTTTCTAAATCCGAGCTTTCAGGTTGTGTTTTATTTTGAGTAGGTCTAGGGAGGATTTCGATCTTCTTTTTGGAAGATGAACTAGTCTTTGTTTCGTTGCTAGTAGTGTCTTTTAAACTAAGGATGTATTTTTCAATCCGGCTGGCCTCTTCGAAGGCCTCTAACAACGTGGCTTTCTTAGATCGTTTTACCCAAATGGATATACTTTGATGCAAGGATTTAGTATGCTATGATAAGATTCTCGGAAGGCATCGAATCAGTAGGGATTCGGTTCTTTAGTGTTAAGAATATTTGATTAAAGTCTTTGATTTTCTCTTTTGGATTCATTCTTAAGATAGAAATCTCCATGACTAGAACTTCTGGGGACTTATCGTCTCCGAACTTCTCAAGAGAGTAGGATTCGAACTTCTCCCAAGACACGATGGTATGGGGTTGCTGGGAAAAGTACCAAGTAGAGGCATTGCCCTTGAAAGTATAGGGGAACAAACTACAGACTACGTCTTTGTGCTCGACATTACGGAGTCTAATGGCTAACATAAAATTTTTAATGTGATCTTCGACGATCTGTTTAGAGTCAGGGTCAAACTTGGGAAGCCACTTCTCCGGATGTTTGGGTAAGGGATGCTGAGGCCCAGGTACGGCTACTGCATCCTGGTCGAGCCAGGGTCTGGTAGGATTGTTCTAGTTGGCCATTGGTGTAGGGGGTGTGGAAGGATGAGAAGGGGAACTGCCTTCATCAGAAGAGTCTTCTCCAGAAGAAGAAGGGGGTGACGGAGGTGGTGAGGGTGGTATTCTAGTTCCTCCTGCAGCAGGAGTGAGGATTGGATCTGTAGGGTTTAAAGTGAGGTTAGTGCTTCCAAGCTATTCTCTGATATCAGATAAATCTAAAGGTTGGTCCAAAGGTAAATTTGGTTTCCTTAAACGGGCGAAGGCACTATGTGTTCTTAAGAGAGATTGGCGGACAATATCTTGTACGTCACTACCTGTAGGATTTGGGGTTGTTGGTTCAACTGTGATTCGTAGATCGTTGTTTGATGTAGTTGCTGTTTGAGGAGGGATGTTGTTGTTTGAATGACTTCTTATCACTATAGGTGAGTGGTTGGGTGGTGGAGGAGTCTTACGACTGCCTCATGCCATTAATAAATTTCAGGCCCTCCTTCTAGTGCCATTTGTTAACGGGCGAAAATGAACGCTTGTCAATTGGAGGAGTGCATCTGGTCCGGGGTTGTCTAAATAACCCAAGCCATTTGGAATGATCCACCCTGACGAGTTTAGCGGCTCTGTTGGCCGATCTAAGTCCTAAGAAAACGAAAGAAAAACTAAACTTAAGAAACTAATCTAAGTGGAAAAAGAAACTACAACAAACTATATACAAATCTGAAATATATATATATACAACTTACTTACTAATATTATACAATAATAATTCTATGAAATTAAATGTTCAGCTATGAATACAATTAAATCTTAATTATATATGTACAATATCTATAGATTACAGATTTTAAATTGAAAACCTGCAAAAATCATTTGTGAACTGTCCTATGACAACAAAACTATTATTTTTTATTTTTATAATTTTTATGAGAAAGGAATCAAATGAAAACTATCTATGTTGAGCAATTAAAATAATAATCCTAACTGTAAATCAGAACTATATATCTATTTAAACAACTGAAAACTCTTGAATTTATTAACTATTAAATTGCAAATAACGAACTAACCTGAAGTAACGCTTCCTATTTGTCCTGTGTACAGTACTTGGTTCAACTGTTTGATGGGAATAAACCCACACCAGATTTTCCACAAGCTTCTTGTAAACAGGAAGCAACAGTGCTCTTTGGATAAAAATGACAGAACAAACAAGACATAAAACTACAACAATCTTAAAGTTTACAAATCATCACATTTAGATAAATCCCTGTGCGAAGATCTGTACATAACAGTTCATTTAATTAAGAAGATAAACCTTCTGTTAATTAAATTCAAACAGAGTAATTGCTGTGAGTAAAACGAGATACATCAAATATGGACAGAATTTAAATCATAACGCATCAACCTGTAACAAGTCTTGATATCTAAAGTAGTCAATAACTTGATCACAAATTAAAATGCACAAAACTTGAACGAAAGTATGATAAATTGAAAGCTAAAGCTGTTACAAAAGATCCACTTCCATTCGAGTCTGTATCATCATAAGTCCATAGTATTTGTTCTCCCAACAGTGATGGGTTCATTACAAAAGTTAATGAGTATATAAAGGCCACAGGGTAAAACATCCCTGTGGGAATTATCAAAAACTGTTTACAAAAAAATCTGGGAACAATCTCCCAAGTCTCCATTTCTGCCTATGACTAACAACTTAAAACAAAACTATATCACAAAAAGCATGTTCTAAACTGCCACAACATGTCCAATTTTCCATTCAAATTCGTATGTACCTGTAGGTGGACAAGAATAAACAAGTTTAGATAATGTTTTATTTGTAAAATTAACAAAAATCTAAATTTTATGACTAGCTACAAAATAACAAGTTTAGATAATGTTTTATTTGTAAAATTAACAAAAATCTAAATTTTATGACTAGCAACAGAATCTCACGATTCTGTAGCTGGTCATATTTACACACAAAATCATTTTAAATCAATCCAAATGATAACATAAATACCTTCGACCTATTAAAAAAATCCTTAATTACTAATTTAAAGCAAAACAAATCATTCACGCTAGAAGTAACCAAATCTTTTATGCCAATTTGAAACAAACGAAATTGTGTCCAATTAACCGAATGGTAACAGGGATATATGTGATTTGTCAACCAACCTTTTTATTACCAATTTGAAACAGACAGAATTTTTTTGACAATACAAAACCAACGAAATCATTTTTTTTAAATCAATTTCAATCGAAACAGACTATAATCGATCAAACAAATCTTTCATACTCACTTAACACAAACACAATAGTTTATGTCAATTCAGAACTTAACAAAATCGTTGTTGAATCAAAACAAAACTAACATAATTGTTTTTTAATTCAAAACTAACAGAACTATATCAAACCAATCTTTGATACTAATCCAACGCATACACAAACGACTATGCTAATTCAAGGCATGTAGCATCGTTTCTAAATCAAACCAAACATAAATATATCAAACTAGCTCAGGGCTGACACAATCATTATACTAATTCAAGAGCAATAAAAGCGTATTAATCAAACATAGTTGTATTCGATTTTAGCAAACAAATCTTTTGTACATGATTCAAAACGAAATCATTCTTGGTAGTTTGAAAATAACATAATCGTTTTGAATCTATTCAAACAAACATAACTAATTTGGAGCAAACACAATCGGCTAACCAAATCATTCAAAAATTGATGTTGAAATACATACCTGGGCTGTAGAAAAACGATTCGGTCAGGATAACTTTGAGTTGACAAAGGCAGTAGCTGCCTCAACATTTCTGAAGACAATTGAACCCGTAGTCTTTTGCTTCTTCTCGTTGGCTTGTAGCCTGTCATTTTCCTTTGACAACACAGTAACCCGTTCCTCTAATGATTTAATTTTAGATTGCAACAGAGGAACATCCATGTAGTAGCGTTCAAGCCAAGAATTTCATTGAGTACACGGTGGTTGATCGGGCCTTGGCATTATAGGCGAGGGTTCTTTTAAATCACCAAGGGTTCCACTGTGAAACTTAATTCTAGGGAAGTTAGGGTCACCCTTGAGGAATGGTGGTAGGTTGGAAACGTAGTCATAGGGTTCCACAGAATAGAGAACGTGTGAATAAGGGTATTCCTCGGCCAAAAAGTGTTCAATCTAAGAGTCCGAATCCTCGCTCAAAACAATAGGCTTCTGGTCAATGCTTTGTTTGGGCTTGTTCCGAGCACATCTAGATATCCATCGTGCATTCTTCTTTCCCTTACTATTGGCATCTGTGTTACCTTTTCCTTTCTTCCTTACAGGCCTCTTAACGGTCTTAGAATTGTCTATAGCACACGGGTCGGCCATGGTATCGGGTAGGTCAATGTTGGGGAGTTCGAGGGTTTGACAGGGGGTAGAAGGGTAGGAGGTGGCACGACAGGCCCAACTAGGGTTTCAGTGACCACAACCTTGTTCAGTTGAACACACTCGGGAGTGGAAAAGCCATTCCTTGATAGGAAGGCTTGCCAACAGTCACCACTAAGCTTCAAATGATGCACGATAATGATTTTGATCAAGCAGTGATGGAAAAGGATGCTATCAGACTTCTCCCATTTAAATCGTTTGGACATTTTATACAAGTTGCGTAGGAGATAATGAGGCATACTCAGAGGGTAGTCTATAAAATTCATAAGCAACCTGAGATGATAAAGAAACACCAAACCATAACGACCTTCGCAAGTCATGAATTTCTTAACAATTGCTAATAGACCATGCCACCTGGTCTTAAGGGCAGTGACAGGCATACCTCTATCACAACTAACAATCTTCCTTGATGTGAATAGGAACAACCATGGCACCTCATCCACTTTTGAATTCTTAAACCACCTCTGCCCTTTAGCTGGTAAGCCTGTAGTTGAGCTGAGGAATTCCTCATTTACCTCGAGTTGGATATCCCTGACCTTAGCCCTGCATCCATCGAATGTGAGGGAAAACTGTTGGGTGACCGTAAGATTGAAACCCTCAAATTTTTGGATAAAAACTAGCCAGCCACTATTCTCCAGGTCTTCACGAGCATTGTCAAACAGCAGGAGCGTTTGGATGCCATTAAGTTCTATGCGCACCACAGGTGCCATAGGAGAGAGAACACATTGAGCTGGGTAAAGGGACAAGGGTTTGGACAGGGTATACGTAGGACCGAAAGCTTAGAAATTTCCCCAAAACCAACAGAGTTAACCCGAGATACAAGGCATGCATTAATGTCTAAGTGTGCGAGGGTGGTGGAACGAAACAATCCCATGCAAAACATTCATATCAAATGTACAATCGACGACGCTATGGTGATTCAAAATCACTATTGGTGTGTGTTAAAAATAATTCCAATCAAACAACTATTGAAAACCATGATAAGTCGACCCAAATATTTGCACAAGCAATAGTGTTTGTATGATTTAAAACAAAGCAATATTTCGAATTTAGCACCAAAGGTTTGACCATAAAACTCATGTGTTGTATAAAACCATTGCACCACAGGTCTAATCATAATGTTAATGTGTTCTCATGAAACCATTACACCAAGGAATTTGATAAAAAACAATAAAACATCAAACCACCATTGTATCAAGGATTCAATCACAACCATCAGAATACCATCACAATCTCATAAAAATGAAGCCATATTAATAACAAAAAAAAATGCCAAGTGAGTAAAGGTTTTGGTGTCTTGCCAACTGTGCAATTGTCATTAAGTTAAAAGTGAAATGACCACATGAACACGAGTAACCATAATAATCTAGTGACTATTTTAATTCCATCGACATGACTTTGAACTCAAGGTTTTCACGCTTTCAGTCGTGAAAACGAAAACAAAAGGAAGGTGTGCGAATGCGCAAGATAATAGTGTTGTTTTATTCAAAAGATTGCGATGATAATCAAGGGTTCCAAATCACTTGCGTAGGTAGCTTATAAGGATAGGATAAAAATGTGAAAATGATGCCAACAACACCCAACTAGTTTGCTACAACTATTACCCATTCATGAGTGGAAATGGGAAGTTCTAACAATGGATTTCATCACCAAACTTCCCAGAACAAACAAGCAACATGATTCTATCATGGTAGTGGTGGATAAGCTTACTAAAGTTGCCCATTTTATTCCAGTTAAACTCACTCACAAGGCAACGAATATTGTTGATGTTTATATGAAGGAAATTGCCAAATTACATGGCATACCCAAGACAATTGTGTCTAACAGAGATCCAAAATTTACCTCAAAATTTTGGAAGGGATTATTTAATGGATTTGGAACAAATTTGAATTTTAGTACAACTTATCATCCAGAATTAGATGGGAAAACAAAGAGGGTGAATCAAGTGATTGAAGATATGTTGAGGATGTATTTGATGGATAAACCATCAAAATGGGAAGACTACCTACACTTGGTAGAGTTCGCTTATAACAATGGGTACCAAGCATCTCTAAATATGAGCCCATTTGAGGCACTTTATCGCAGAAAGTGCAACACACTAGTAAGCTGGGATAACCCAGAATACAGAGAAGTGGTTGGGCCATATTTACTCAGGAAAATGGAGGAGCAAATGAAAAAAATAAAACAAAATATAAAGGCTGCCCAAGACAGGCAGAAAAGATATGATGATAAGGGTAGAACTCACAGGGAATTTAGAGTGGGTGATCATGTATTCCTGAAACTAAAAGCCAACAGAAGTTCTCTGAAGTTGGGAAATTGTTCAAAGTTGGTAGCTCACTATTGTGGAAAGTTTGAAATACTAGAGAGGATTGGTCCAGTTGCTTATATGATTGTATTCCCCGCATCTATCTCTATTCATAATGTATTCCATGTATCACAGTTAAAGAAATATATACCTAATGCTAATCATGTTATTGATTGGAATGTGATTCAGGTGGAGCAAGAAGGTGATTTCCAAGTGCATCCGATACACATTCTGGACCGAAAAATATAATAGATCCGGAATCGAGCCATAGGGCTTGTAAAGATCCAATGGACCTGGTACAGTCCCGAGGACGCTACTTGGGAGCATGAGGATGAAATGCAGGTAGAATACCTGCATATTTTTGAGGATTTTTGAAAATTTTGTTGTATATGTGTACATGATGCACTAAGGACAGTGCATAAATAAGGGGAGGGGATTGTGATATCCCTAGGCCAAACCCAATTGTAATGTAAATGAAAATGTACTTAAGTTGGTGAGCTATTTGATATCATTTTATATGCAGATTTCATGGTATAGTGTGTGCTTGTACTGCGCAGTAAAATGAGGAAGTTTGCACATTCTTGGATACTGCGCGCAATTTTGAGGCCAGGTAGCCTTTTGTGTATATGCTACATTTTATAGGCTGGTGAGCCAGTTATTATAAGCTAGGATGCTTATGTTTTGATTAGGCCAGAGAGCCTAGATGTTAAAGGCCAGTGCACCTATTTTTGTATACATCTCATAATTAATATAAAATACATCGTTGCGTGCAAACCGACCATGATAAAAGAGATGGGGGACTAAAATCCACTGGTTAGGGAAAGGGAGGGGCCTAAAATTTAAGGAAAAGGGATAAGCTAGGAAGCTTAAGCCAAAAAGGAATATTATATTAATATTTCTTAAATCATAAAGTATGGATAATTATTTTATCCTAAGTTCTAAAGTTGGGGACAAGTGGGCCAAAGTAGCTCCCAACATGACCAGTGTCAAGTTGGGGACATGCATACATATGGTTGGGACTTAGTTCATTTTCCCATATTTTCCATCATTCTTCCCATCACTTCATGCCATCATTTAGTCATCCAGTCAATCATCCATGAGCATTCACACACCCATTGAACTATCCTTCGTACCTTCATGAATGTACTTGAACCTGTATCCATAGCCATTTTCTGTTGGTGTAGCTAGTTAGCTTGGGAGCTGGATTGAAGAAGTGGGTTGTCAGGTCCATGGGATATTGAAGAGGCAAGTTGTCAGGCCTGTGAGCAATTCTCTGGGTGAGAGAATTGTTGGGAATTGATTTCCTGAAGGTGATAAACTGCAACTACAGTTATTTGAGACTTCCTATCCGACCTGTTGCTGAAGCCTGGAAAGGAAGTGGGGCATCCGAAGGATTGTTGAGCACACTTCCTGGGTGGGAAATGCATGTGGGGAATGAGGGACTTTAGGTTGTTAGTTTGATTTGTCACATGAAATGGAGTCTTTTATGTTGTCTATGAGCCTTTATCCTGGTTAGGAATCCCTTTACCCAAGTGGAGTTTAGTCCCAACTCGGGGGTGACTCACTGTTGAGAGTTATGAATAGTGTGGTCTAAGGATGGGAGGTTCATGGAAGGTTTGCACGCAGTTGGTGACATTATTACCAAGATAAGTGTCAATTGTGTGATAAATTTACATGTTGCATTGTTATTTACGTTCTTATTTTATGGGTTATCATATGTGTGGTTATAACTGTGTTTATTTTTATGGGTATTGCTTGTATATGTTGCATGTATACATTTATTGATATTTCAATGTGAATCCGTGTATTTACATATGTATTTATATGTTTACATTTTATATATAATGCTTCCGCAAGAGTTTAGTGTGTATATGTTTTAATTGCATGTAGTTCGAATGTTTTTTTATGTGGCATAGCTTAGTTGGATGTTGGGTATGTTACAATATGTTCCGCAGAGAGAACAGTAAGAGTTCTCTGGCGTAGCGTGGCCCGACATGGATGGCCAAGGATGTTACATGTATATATTTAGATGGTGTCTGTGGCAATACTAGTTGGAGTTGAGCTAAGTTCTTTAGGGGTGTTTTCCCCACGATCTCGTCCATGTGCAACATACTGGGTGTAATGTGGAATGTTGCACTCGACTGCGGTATTGTGTGGAATGTATATTTCTCACCTACTTTTGGTTCTTCTCCTGTCTGTGATGTTGATGGCCCTTTTCCTATGTTGTTGCCTGCTACATGCGCTTCCCTGATCTACTTTAGGAACTGTTGCATGTATGCGAGCTCCTCTTGAATTCTAACCTTGTGGTGCACAACATTTTCAAATTCCTCGGATATACAATCCTGAACCATTCAGGCTATCATTCATGCATCATCCTCCATGATCATGTATTTTGGAGGTGTTCTTTGCACCTTCATATTCTTGCGTGCACCCCCCTTCTAAGTGGTTGGTCTCTTAGTCAAGCCCGATTCTTGTGGATTGGTACATGGTGTAGTCCCCTATGCTGCCTCATCCTGTTTTTGTTGTTCTTAGACCGACTGCATATTATTATTATTCCCCTTCTGGGTCCCTATCTTAGTTGTCCCTTCATTCATATGCTTTGTTTTTGTCTGGCCCATCCTTCGTTTCTTGGGCACTGGGACTTCCTGAGGTTGTCTTTCTTCCTACCCTATTTCCTCTTCCATTGTATTTGTAGGTATGTCTTGGGTGAGGGTTGGGATATTCCATTCATCCTCCTAATATTTTATAACCATGTCGATTTCACCCTCCATGATGCAATAGCGCAATTGTAGACATTGCTTATTAGGGTCCTTTCGTGCCTGTATCCACATCGCGTGTCGAGTGGACTTGAAGTTGGCGATGTCCCAATAGTGTGCGAAAAATTGTGGTGTTATTATCCAAAGGTTGGACATGGCCTCCTGTAGGTCATGAAGGTATCCCTCAAATACAACTGCGTTCATCCTGCTATGCTTGGCGTCTGACATGATGCCAAGTGATAAATATCTTGCTCCATGATTTAGCTTGGGTCTGGTGGTGAAATATGCATAATATGGTTCCTTCCATCTCATAATGGCTATCAACATGAGAAACCATGAGTAATGAAATTATGTTCCTAGATCCCGCGCATCCTTGCAGTCATCTAGAAACAAATTCAAGAGATAGGGTGCCCAACTAACTGTTGTGCCCTTGGCACATTGTGTTGCAACTGCGATGACCCCAGTCGAGACTTCCTCCTTGTAATATTTTATTAGCATCTTTCAAGCCAATATTTTTGTGTCCATTTGTGTCGCGACATCATTGATCCTCTTGATGATGATTCCTCACGTCCCCTTGTCAGTGCTGTATTTATTTTTCATCTCTTCCGCGAGTGCTTTCTCCTTTGTTTTTTCATTGAGAAATTGCGCAGGATCCATGCCCCGGGATGACAACCCGCTAATGTGCACAATGAGCTCCATGTCTATCGAGATGAGATTGTCCAACCATATATCCCTGCCATGTGTGACTGCCATCAATTGTTTGACGCAACTGTTTGCATACTGTCCTCTGCCAAAGTGTGGTAGCTCTAGTAGACCTAAAATCCCCATTTTCTCCAATCTTGCTGCCTACTGGAGTGGTTGATCAATCGGTTCCCCAACTGCATTCATGCCCACAGTTTGTAAGTATACTCTCTTTGCGAATTCGGAGAACTTGTCCGTGTCTGTTACATCGTGGTCTGAGTATTTCAGCTTCTCGACATGACCTAGCAAGTCTGATTTCACCTGTACCCCATATGGTATACACGACAAAACAAGGGCTACGACGAGTTTCTTGCGTGGTGACCTAAATACCTATTGCTTGTATTTATTCGGTAGTGGCTGGCTCGAGGTTCTAGCTTCCATTGGTCGAACATCGGAGAACCATTCTGGCCAGCCCGTGACATCTTCCACTGTTCCTTCCAGTGGGTGGTATGAAACAGTTGTTTGAGATTCATCTAGCTCGGTTGTTGCTTCCTGATTTTTCATTGTCCCATTGAATCTCAGAGTTGCTTTAGGGTTATCTGGTTGCGCCTCCTTTAGGGTTCTTGTGCCCTGGTTCTGTTGCTCCTGTTCTTTTGTTGGCATATCCACATTCATTCCCTCAGGTGTTGGCTGCTAGGTTTCTTCTACCACAGGTATGGGGTTCATCGGTGTTGTATCTGGAGATGGGATTTTGTCTATATTGACGATCTCTGGTGGCTGTTGTTTTCCTTCCTCTGATTGTACCTGTGCTCTGGTTCTAACTCTGGAATGTCTTGTGGTCTGGCTTGTTTCTACTTGCTTTGGTGGTGAATGAAGATCATTTTCTGATTTCAATGGTCTCTGTAGCCTATGTGAGCTGCGCTCTATGCTCTATATGCTTTTCTCACTCTCTGTCTTTTCCAGTCTCGCAATAAACTATTTTCTCCCGCGTCCATGTTTTGTATGGGCATCGCATGAAGCTTGTTGAAGATGCTACCTTTATTATGGATTCAATGAACCTCCAGTTCCTTCGTACTTTCCATTACTCTTCTCTGCCATCTCCAGTTGGCGTGATTAATGCGACGTCCCATCGGTCCTTTCCCGCATTCAATTCTGCATGCCTTCATTGTTTTGTACTGCTTTTGTGGTCGTTACTTTTCCCGCTTGTTTCCATTTTGACCTTTCTGTTGGTCTTGTCCTCACCAAGTTTGTCTTGCTAAGTGTTTGTGCTCCTTCTCCTTTTGGTGCATTGTACCTTTGTTGGTACCATTTAACATCCTTTGTGTGTGTGTGTGTTTTTTTTTTGTTTTTTGTTTTACTGCGTGGTAGATTTTCAAGTTGTGGGTGGGTGAATGTCCTTGCACAGCTTCAATCGGCTCCCATTGATCATCCCTCTGAGTTATGCACCTGATAAGTCTTTCAATTGTATAACTCCCCCATCTATGACAGTTTTTACTTCATACAGTCCTAACTAGTGCATTCTGAGTTTTCATGGTTCCTGAATGGATTTGTTGTCATACATCAACACTAAGTATCCTTCCTTTAAAGTTTTATTCTTGATGTGTCTGTCATGCTAGGCTCTTTCCCTTTCTTTCTGAACTTGTTGGTGGAACCCTTCTAGGATCCGATCTTCCTACATGGTCATCAATTGATTTAGTCTCTCATGTATTCCACCTCATTCTGTCATGATGTAATTGTTTCTACGCGCAAACTGGGTACCAAAAATTCTAATGGAACCACTGCTTCTTGGCCATCTACCAGTTTAAATGGCGTGGACCCTGTCAAAATTTTGCACTTTGTCATGTAGGCCCACAATACTGCTGTTATTTTGAGGTCCCAATCATCCCTGTTGACGTTACAGATCTTTGTTAGTGCATTCTCAAGGATTTTGTTAAATTCTTCTACTGTGTCATTTGCCTATGGGTGGTATGGTGTGCTCTTCTGATGATGGACTTCAAAATCTTCAGTCATAGCGTTGATAGTGTGATTAATGAAGTGCCTTCCTTGGTCGCTCATCAAAACTCTTAGGCACCCAAATCTAGTGATTACTTGTTCGGATAGAAAATGTGATGTTGTTTCTGTGCAACAATCCTTCACTGATGCTTCTTCCACCCATCTTGTCAGGTATTTTGTCACGGTGATAATGTACCATGCTCCTATTATTTTTGCTGGTGGGTTGATTGGTCCCACAAAGTCTATTTCCCATTTATCAAATTCCTTCAATGTTACATGTGGTCGTAATGAAATCTCACCCCTTCCATTGGGTTTACCAACCCTTTGATAGACATCGCATCTCTGGCAGTACTCCTTCGAGTCTCTGTGAATGGTCAACCACCATAGTCCTATGCGCAATACCTTCTCCGCGATATATTTTCTTACGTAATGTCCTCCTTATATTCCCTCATGGGCTTATTCTAACACTCTTGGTCTTTCATGTTCTAACACGTATCTTCACAAGATGTTGTCTGCACCCATTTTGTATAGCTTTCAAGCGATCAACTGATAGTCTGCAACCCATACTACTAGGTTTTTCTTCTATGCAATGTTATATCCCTGCGGTGTAGTACCTTTGCTCAAGTATTGAATGATATATGCAAAGTATTCATCAACGATCTGGACTGAAAATAATTGTGCGTCCGGGAATTTGTCCTCTAAATTCATAGGTTCTTCTCCATTTGTGATCCTTGATAGGTGGTCAGGTCCTGCATTCAATTTTCCTGGCTAGACTATTACTTCAAAATCAAATTCTTGAAACAATAGTAACCATCAACAGATTCTCCCCCCCAACACGGGCTTGTTGATTAGGTATTTAAGGGCTGAGTGATCTGTGAACATATTAAAGTGTTTACCCAATAAGTAATGCTTGAACTTCTGTAGTGGGTAGACCATAGCTAGGCCTTCCCTCTCTGTGGTGTTATAGTTCTGTTATGATTCTCATAGATTTCTGCTCGCAAATGCTATGGGGTGATCCAAATCTCTCGTTCCTAGCTGCGCCAAGATAGCTCCAAGCACTATGGCTGATGCATCTACATGTACATGGAATGTCTTCTCCTAGTCTGGAAATAATAATATTGGCGCAATGGCCATCTTTTCTTTCAACGTATCCAGACCGCGTTGACAATCGTCGTTCCACTGAAACTTTGTATGTTTTCTTAACATTTTTCCATTGGCACCGTAATCTGTGCGTATCCTTTGATAAACTTCCTGTAGTATCGTGTGCGTCCCAACGTCGCTCTTAGTTGATAGACTGTTTTAGGTGGAGGCAAGTTAACAATTACTACAATCTTTGCAGGATCTACTAGTAAGCCTTGTTTTCATACTATATGGCCCAGTAGTATCCCAAACAGTGTTCCGAATATAATTTGTTTTATGTTTAATGATATCTCGCACTGTCTACATCTTTCTAACATTATCTGTAAGACCTCTACATGTTCTTTCAACAAACTATAGATGGTCCAATTGTCCAAGTATACGTCTAGACATTGGTGGATGAATTCCTTAAACGCGACGATGACTACTCTGGAAAATATTACCGGTGCATTCTTTAGTCCAAACAACATGACTGTGTACTGGTAGGATCCCTATTATGTAGAAAACGTAGTCTTGTATCTGTCTTCCTGTGCTATCTTGATCTGGTGGTAGCCTGAGAATCCATCAGTGAATGAGTAAACTTCGTTTCCTCCTACGTTCTCCAACACTCCATCCGTGAAAGGTGTAGGGAACGGGTTATGTAGGAATGCATCGTTCAACTTCCTCAAGTCGATGCATATCCTTATCCCTCTTTTTGTTTTCTCCTGAACTACCATTGGGCTTATTCATTTTGATTCTTCCACTGGTTCTATGATTCCGGCTTCGAGCATCCTATCGATCTTAGCCTTGACTTTATTCTTATATATCGGGTTCAATATGTATGGTCATTTTCTGATCGGTCTCACTTCATATCTGAGTGGTATCTTCATTTCTCCTAACTCTCCTGCTATACCCTTCATCTCTGTAAATGTTGTGGGAAACAGGTCATTGTATTCGCGCAATAACTTTGTTATGCTTTCTACTGTTTGCTCATCCTAGTAACATCCAATGCTAGCCATTTTGGGATTCTCGACTGTCCCAATTTTGAATTTTTTCACCTTGATCAGTGCAACAATGACTTCTGATTCTATAGGTGGACCCTCCAGTCCTCTTTCGCCTTCCTCTTCCTTGATTTGAATATCACGCAGATCATCTTCAACTGGTGCTTCCTCCTACACATGGTAACATGAAAACAATTCTTTGACTGTCTATTGTTCTATTGTTTCTCTTCTGTTATGAGTTCGACTTCTTGTTCCTTGATGAATACCCTCCCTCTTATCTGTTTAAGAGCTGCATCGATGTTGGGGTTTTCATGCTTGAATGAAAAAGTAACTGTAAAATTCTGTTGCAATACCATCCAGGTTGGAGTTCCTTTGCGTAATTCCTGGTCTGTATACCATTTTGTTGATATGCCCTCTAGAGTGTGTATAAAATGATGGGGCCATTACTCTGGGGGTGCCAGTTTTCATAGCGTTCTTCACTTCTCCAAGTGTTCTAATGGTGCCCCCTGTCCATCGTACTTATGCTGCTTGTTTTTTTTTTGTTCTGCGTCGAACCTTATGCATAGTAACCTCTTACATTGGTACCAATCTATGATTGTCTCTTTGTGTGTGCCCAACCATCTTGCAGGTGTGGCCTTGAGTGATATATCAAGTGCTAAGAGTCTCTAATTATCTAAAACTCCATATTCGTATTGTGCCAATAATGTTTCTAGGTTGTTTATTCTGTGGAAACTGGATAGTTCCCTTAGCTCTATGCTTACCCATCTTACTGCGCGGTCTATTCATGCACATATTCTCATGGAAACTTCGTGTAGCCTTTGTTTCCATTTCTCTAAACCAATATCTGAGTCTGTTGCACATGAATTAATGCTCCGCAAATTGATTATTCCATCTGTAGTTGGTTTTGCGTAATCCTCATCATGCGCAGTTGTTCTGTACAACTGGTTGATTTCCTCTAAGTCTAGGTAAGTGGGTTCTACAAACCTTTCCCCTTCTGATGGGTCTAACAATGCGATGACCCTGTATTCACCTAACTCAAATGTCATTTTTCGTGTCTTTAAATTGATTATGGTCTAGTTGTCAAATGCCCAATCCAAGCCGAGCAACGTTGGGTATGGTGTTGTGTCGTCCACTATTTCAATCACTTCAAAGTCTTCTTTAGTGCGCACTCCATCTAGGTCTAATGTCACTCCTTTCAATTTACTGATTGGTAGGACTCTGTTGTGGTTTGCTAGTTTCAGTTGAACAGGTGAATATCCTAAGGTGGGCTCTTCCATGCATTGACATGTTTTCTTTGGTAATACATTAACTTCAGATCCTAAGTCCAGTATGATATCTCCCATGTTGAAATCTCCGATGTTGGCGTTCAGTCTGAATTCCCTACTTGTTCTTCTCCTTGTATGTAGGTGGTTGACTGTCTTTTGTTCTAGTTTTCCTTCTGTCTCTATACTAAATATTTCTAATATGTTTTGTAGTATTTTGATAGATGATGGATCATTTAATACTTTGACACATGATTGAAAAAATCCTTTGATTGTATTTACTTGTCCCATGTGTTGCATTTCATTGGTATGATTGAATAACGAAGGCATCTTGTACTATGGTTCTTCACAATGGGTATTTTAAGTGGGGTAGCAGTGAATTGACGAACAAGTGCCTATGTTGCATATTGGTCATGAGATATTTCAATTTTCCCTTCAGTCGCTTGAATCTCTGGTCAATCTCCCATATAGGTTCTCCCAGTTTTTTTCTAATTTCGATCATCTCGTTCATGTACTGATCTTTTGAACTCAGCTTTTGGAACTCGTTTATCAATAGTTTCTTGTTGTCTGCAATTGTTCTGGTTGTCCCTAGTGGATTGTTTGTAGCTAAACTCATATACCAATCTAGTGCGTGATCCCTTAGTGTAATCTCTAGCTGTGTCAGTTTAGTATCTTCGTCTGTGATATGTTTTGCTTCCCAAATCTTCTCACAGATGAACAAATTTTTTTCTGGGTCCTATGGCGCTTCTCCTTTAAATTCTGGTAACCTGATGGTGGGATCATGTTCAGCCATTATGAACGATGAATTACTACCTCCGCGCAGTGTAGATAATTGAATAGTGCTACCTGAACTAGCTCCTCCAATTGTTGTTCCTTTTGTAGATGTACTTCCTGATGTCTTTCTTGTCCCGAAATTCGATTGTCTAAACGGTGGTGTTCTCTTTGGTGTATTAGTTGCACATGGGTTTATGGGTTCCACAATTACATTAATATGGATAGGATTGTTGCCTTCTCTTCTCGTTCTTAGAACTCTCGTCTTCCTCTCATATGTTGCACACAGGATTTCCCCAATTTGCTCCACAACCCAGAGATCCTCTACCTCTTCCTCATCACTCGCCCAGTCTTCCCTCGCGGCTATGGCTCTCTTCTTGGTATTCATATTGTATTGGTAGGGTACTCCTCTACGTGTCTTTCTAGCTGTAGCCATGATCCACTTGATCTAGTCTTCATCCATCATGATTAGGTCCAAGGGTTCCTACTTCTTCCCCTTATTTTTTCCTCCTTCCATTTCTCCTCTTTCTATCAGTGCTTCCCCCCTTCCCCCATGCACACAGGGAAGTTTAGCTTTCTGACTCCATTTTCATTACACCTTTGTTGTATAGAAGTATCTTAATAGAAGTATACATCTATCTAATGTAACTTCCTCGAGGTTTGCGTATAAATTATTGCTTCGTTGTGTTGTACGACTTTGTTGTATCTACTGCAAACTCTATTATAAAGCCTGCCACAATACTGTCGAGCCAAACATCTATGGCGTGGGTGAATTTGTTGTTCACATGATGTAACTGCTCAATCTGTACCGGGGTCCACTCTATCTATCGGATCCAGTTCATTCTATGGTTATCCTTCAACCTTAGTATCCACTCCTGCAATAAGTGTGGAGAATCATAGAAAAATACTTCATCCAAATCAGTAAACATGCATTTCTCAAGATATTTGTGGGGTGTTATTCTAGGGTTTTTGTTATATTTCTATGCAAAATCCATCTCTTTTGTCCTTAGCCAGCTTTTGATCTCTACTTTTGTTGGATTCCACAGTCTCAACATCCCCTTCTAGTGGCTCATTCATTTATTTTATGATTTAATATTCTCTTGCCTCACGCAAATATTACGTATGTTTTAATAGATCTTCAACAATCTCATCTACTCAATCCTCTATTGTTCCTACCAACAACAACAGAACCATTTGTTGGTTATCCTTTACTTTTATATCTTGTTTGAGTTTGTATTGAGTGACCCAGGGTTCATGTCTGTTCAGGTTTCCAACAAATCCTCTAAAACTATCGACCCTCCTGGTAAACCAGAAGGAAACAAAACGCACAAGGTGCACTACGCTGTCTCACCCGAGATAGTATTAATGGGTGGCTACAATAATCATGTTCTTGCAACCTATGATTGAGTGGGATATCTGATAACTGTATGCTATGGTTTCTAATGTAACTTATTAACGAACTGCAATATAATTTACGATTAAGAAAGAAATCTAACAACTCATTCATTTAGCATATCCATATCCACTGCAGACAATAAAGAAATACATGCATTCAATCACATAACACAGATGTTACCCTGGATGGATCTTATCTCTTTTATTATAGTTGTTCTGTCCCTACAACATCATACTCTTTACAAGTCTTCTCTGTCGGGTTAAGATCTACTATGATGCAAACTATATTGCACCAGGCTCCTCAACCTATGATCTAACCCTCAAGATCTTCCCTCCTCAGTCCTCTCTAGCTCAAAAGATTACAAAAGTAGGTCATACAACAAAATATTACATAGCATTCAATTATTTGTATTCGTCTCTCTATGAATCTATCAACTTACTGCAACCATCACTCTCCTCTCTATGAGACCTAGGTAACTATATTTATACGTTTCTGGCTCTTCAACCATTACAATACATTACCAAAACCCTAAACCTAATGTTGTTAGGTATTCCTTGCATGCACACGTGCTATTCTTCCGTCCAACTATTTCTTTCCTCCCGCATGCCTTATTTCCAAAAAACTCCTTTCTTTCCACTTTGGCCTGCTTCCAGCACCCATTCACTAATTTTCTTTGAAATCAAGAAAAATGAATAACTTATTATTTCCACAAATAATTAGTTCAACAAATAGGCTTGGGTTCTCTTTAGCATAATGATACCCCCTTTTCAGGCTCCTTTTCTCTTTCGTCTAGTGGTATCATGGTTAGTACTCAAGGCTTCCCCCATCATTCAATTGCTTGGCTTCTATATTACACATTTATATCATTTACAAGTCATAGCATCAAAATTTTATATCCATACTAAGATAATTATTACTAATAAAAATTAAATACGATTAATTCAGGGGGTTCAAAATGGGGATGTTACATCCCCTCCCTCTTAAAATGGAACACCTCAACAACATTTTCCATTCTTTCATATTTCATCCACTTCAACAATGTCTTCCTCTCCTTGGTCCACTCTTCTCCCAAAATTATTTCATTTTAGTAGTATGCCAACAACTGTCCTGTTGATATTATGGTAGTTGTGGGAGGTATTAACCTCCATATCTAACCTTTTACTAGAATAGAATATTCCATAAGCAAGAGAAACCCTAAACATATCTTTGAAAACCCTAGAAGACATGTTGGCTTAGTAGAATATATAATATTAAGGTATTATCCTCTAGGTAGACAAGTTGGCATCATAGAAAAAAGATAAACAAAAAACATAATTACTAGAAAGTCAGGTCGACCAAGCCAGAAAAGTCACTGGATATATTAATATAAATAGAGGATGTCTTGGATCATTTGTTCACTCACTCTCACTCAGGAAACCAAAAGCAATGTGCAAGTTTGGAGGAGGAGCAACAACAACTGCAGTTGTATGATTTTATCTTGTTCAATATTTCTGGTACATTCTCTTGTGCACTACTCTTGGAGAAAGTGCACTCTCTTGGTTATTTGTTGGTTCTGGTGTGGCTTCCTAGAATCATTTTTTCTGTCAAAGGTTAAGGTGGCCGAGGATGGTTTTGTGCCTATGATTGGGTGACAATGGTGTATCATTGTCTATGGTTAAACAAACACATCAACATTATTCTAACAGGTTATGGGCCCACACTACCTTCAGAAAAGTCTAACCGTTGGAAGATAGATCGTGAGTTCCTTGTCAATCTCATTGCAGCACCAGTTGCAACTCCAACTAGGATTTTTGATTTTGCAGCTGCAACAAACCCTAAACCTAATTTCTTGGGCACTTTCAGTGAATCATTGGACTAATTTTTGGGTATTCTAGTGCACCCTAGCCTAGTGCACCCTCTGGTGCCCGCATCCAGCAAGAACATCTAGTTTGAGTTTTTGGGTCAAAGTCAAAGTTTGAATAGTCAAAGTCAAAAGTTGACTTTTGGTCAAAGTTGATTTTTGTGGTCGAAATTGAAATTTTAGGGTTTCTAGCTTGTTCTGATCATTGAACGTTTTTTATTCGGTTTTTAACCTCTTTTTGTCAAGATGGTGTCAATTTTTAGATTAGAACACAAGTTGAACGATACTACAAATTTCAAAGGTATGCACTTATATATTCTTTTCAAGTTATATCATCCAACAAAGAATGAGTGTGTTTGCAGGGGATATACAAGATACCTTTTCCAAAAAGTGAATTTGGTACATTCAGAGGAGCAAGCACAACCTCCCTAGTAGTGAAGACTCCAGGTTTGATTATTTAAAAAAAACATGATATGTCTCTAGATGCTATGACATTATTATGATCTTATGTTTCATCTTGATCTATTGAAGTTATGATAATTATACTAACTTATTAATACTATAGATACACTTATTGATCTCCTCTCTAGGAGATATTCTTGTTCTTATGTAAATATTTATTGTTTACAAGATGAAATTGATCTCCTTTAGGAGATGTTCTTGGTTACTGATCTAGACTCCAAGCACGATATCTTCCATGGATGTGACCATGGAGATTTATTTGTTCTCGTTTCTTATTCTGGGAAGGTCATAAGATATAATCTGAGAGGGAGTCAGTTATCAATAATAACCCATCGTAGTTTCGTGACACTTTTCATAATGCAAAGGGGCATGCATCAGACATAAGCATGGTCTGAGGATTCTCTCAGATAGAGGGAGTCTATTTCATAGTTTGAGATGAAGGATATTGATCGGATATATTGGGATTGGAAGCATGGATGGAAATAGATGATATATTCAATGAGGATATTGAAGAGGTTTATCATGATGGACAGGAATTCCATGGCCACGCCTATGATGACACATCTAAGGAAGTTGTGTGACGGTATATGAATTTTCTTTGTAGAGAGCACCTTGATCCAGTATATGGGTTATCCATGATCATATTATTAGGTTTGATATAGGTGGACATCGGTTACCACCCACCTATTCCAACCAACTCAAAACAGTCTTCTAGCAACTTACTATTTTAGCAACTTTTCGATTCCTAAACTTCTGGGCATAATTTGAGGGCCTAAATGAATATTTTTTTATGATAGGGAACCTCAATAATAAAACAATGATTTTATTGAGCCCCAAAAATGAATCTCCTCATCGATACCTTTCCAAAGAGATATCATGTGCCCCAAACAAAGATCCTATGCCAAAGTTACACCCCCAGGAAATTGATACACCAAACTGCCCAAAACGGGGTCCACACACCTCTTGGTTTTTCATGTTTTGGGGTTAGGGTTTTGAAATTTATTTATGTTAAAAATTCCTTTTAAGCCTCATTTTAACAATCATCTTCTTGCGAATGTGAGTAGCCATCACATCTCTTCTCATAGATACACTATCACCATTCTAGCGAGTCTTTGACTCTGTATTTCTACATTTTTGTACATTTTGCTCATTAATAGAAATTGTGTATTACTGTATCTCTATGTTTATTGTTATATATTTGATAGATATATGTTATATTATTGGATATCTAATATATCTCTATACATTTTTTTATTATATCTCCACTCTCATTTCATGCCAAAAAATAATCTGGATCAGTGGTATCAGAGTAGGGTGCTCTTGATCATTTTTTCAGTGCATGTCCTCGATGAGGTTCGAGTATAGAAATTTGGGTATAGAGCTTGTATATTTTGAGGAAAATATCTCTCGCACACCCCATAAAACCTCCATGCTGGAAGAAAATAAAAGAAAAAAGAGCTTATGATTCTATTAATCTATTGCTTAAGCAAGCTCTCACGCGATAGAGGGACGAAATGATGGAGAATTTTTCCCACATCCTTCAATGCCTTTCGATAATAGTCGGTGTGTCTTAATCAAGAAATTTTTTTTGAGGCACCCTGACTTTCAAGGTACAATTTAATTTTGATATTCCCATATTTGAAGGACATATAGATGTGGATGCTCTAGAAATATGGTTAAATTTGCTAGAAGGTTATTTCTCTATTCATAATTTCTATGACAGGGAAAATATCACCTTCACACTACTTAAGACTCTCGTCCACGTCAAACATTGGTGGGAAACTTACTGGGAGAAAAGTTCCACAGAGGAGTCTAGAATATATGGGGTTGAGCCCACTTGGGATTTTTTTGTGGATGCGGTCAAGGAACAATATTACCCTGTTGGTAACTATGAGGACCAATACATGAGATGGACCACGCTGCATCAAGAGAGGGACCAAGTAGTGACAGATTTCACCAATACCTTCCATACCTTGTGCACCAACTTGGGTATAAAATATTCGAGAGAAATTTGGTTCTTAAATACCGTGGGGCTCTACAAAGGTACATCCAAACTGAAATGGAGTTTCTAGACATCTCATCATTGGGAGATTTCTATCGACATGCTGTCAAAATCGAGTAGAAATTTAGGCACCATAAAAAATGGGAGTTCAGGTCTATAAATACACAACAACCAAATAATGATAAATAAGGCCCTAACAAACAACCTCCCGAAAATAAATCCAAGCCACAGAAAAATAAGGGTCACGGGAAGACGAAGAAGGACACTGAAAAGTGGTGTGATTTCCACAAAATCCTCTGGCACAAAACTGATGAATGTCGCTCAAAAAAATCATTAGTGGTTGAGATCAAATAAAAGGAGTCAAACCTCTATTCAGAATCTGATTCAGAAAATAATGGAAGAAGACAGATCATCGACACAGACCACACTGCTATTGTCGCAACTAGAACAATTCAACCCAAATAACCAATAGATTATTAATAGGGGGAACACCTCTTCCATTCATAGATGTGGGTGAAGGGGACCCCATTGCATTTCATTTTTGATAGTGGGAGCCATAATAAACTCATCTCAGTAGAGGTTGTCAAATAATTGGTATTGTTGACAACACCACACTCGCAACCATACAAAATTGGGTGGCTTTGCCAAGGACGAGATCTCTGTGTCAGCCAACAATGTCGATTGTCAAGACATCCAACCCTTCAAGGATGAGGTATTATGTTATGTTTCCCCACTGGATTTATGTGATGTTCTGTTGGGATAGCCATATATGCGGAAGTGCCATGCTAATTATGTGTCTTGACCCCGTAGTATCATTGTTACTCTGGGGGGTAATATCTATAGGATACTAGAGGTAGTTCCAACTACTATCCCAACTAAATATTGTCACAAGGTAGTATCTCATACTAAAAAATTTAGCTTCATCATAGTCTGTTCAAAAGGTGAACAAAAGAACACCGCAACCACTGCAACCTCAGTCCAGGAACCTTCTTTCTAGTAGAAACAGGTTGACAAGATTGAAGAAAAGTGCAAAGATTCCTTCTATTGTAATATTCCAGATATAAAATAGTATGAAAAACAAAAATAATTAGCTAGAAATGGCAGGTAAACAATGATATAACCAGAGAAACACCATAGTAATACCATAAAAACACCAAAAAGAGCCCTTTGATTACTAAGAAAAATGTTCACTTGCCTCTTCAAGGGGGAAACCTCCAGCAGAGCAGAGCTCTATTACAATAATATCCAAGAAAAAACTTCCCATACCCTCTACTCCTATTTATACTAAATATGTCTATCCAAAAGAGCAATCTAGGGGAAGATCCTTCTATAAGAGGAAGCTTCTATTAGGTCTTATTACATTTGACTTATTGTTCCTTATTGCTAGGCCTTATTAATATTGACCTTTATTACATGGAAATATATTATTCTACCTACGTGAGGGGTTAGGTCCCTAACATGTCCTCCCCATTAAAAACAACCTTGTCCTCAAGGATTGAGATGAAGAAATTGATGCAAAATGGTAGTTGGTTCCCAAGTGGCATCTGATAGAGTTGTATCTTTCCACTGGACTAACACTTCCTTGATGGTGCGTTGACACAAACTGCTTGTGGATGGAAAAATGGAGCCTTCTTCGGCCAAATCGGGAGGGTTGGTTTGAGTTTGGAACTTAGTTACAATCACCTTATTTAAAAAGGAAAAATGAAAAACAGGATGGAGCTTAGAATGATTGGGAAAATCTAACTGATAGGCCACTTGTACCACATGCTTGAGAATGGTATAAGGACCATAAAATTTGGGTGATAGTTTCTGATAATGTTCAGCCTTGAGGAAATTTTTCTTATAAGGTTGCAGTCGAAGAAACTCCTGATCTCCTTCTGTAAATTGACATTTAGAGTGACCTTGATCTGCTTGTTGCTTCATGCGATTCTAGGCCATGACCAAATTCGCTTTGAGGGAATGGAGAATCTCCTCTCGAACTGTAAGAGTTTGGTCAACCACCTGGACCTTCGAGACACTTGGAAATTATGAGAGAACTAAAGGTGGATTTTTTCCATATACTGCTTCAAAAGTAGTCATGTGGGTAGCTGTATGGTAAGAAGTGTTGTACTACCATTCAACTAGTGGTAACCATTGAGCCCACTGATTTTACCTTTCCAATGCAAAACACCTCAAATATGTTTCCAAATACTTGTTGACAACTTCAGTTTGACCATCAGTATGAGGATGATAAGTTGTGTTGAGATTCAATTGGGTGACTTGAAGCTTGAACAGTTCTTGCCAAAATTTGCTGGTGAAAGTTGGGTCGCGATCACAAACAATAGAATGAGGCATTCCATGAAGCTTGAAGACATCTATGAAGAGTTGAGCCACAGTGGAGGATGTAAATGGGTGTTGAAGAGCACATAAATGAGCATATTTGGAAATATGATCAACTACCACCATGATGACTGATTTATTGCCCGATTCATCTAAGCCTATAATAAAATCCATAGAGATATCTCTCCAAATAGCAGGTGGAATCGGAAGCGGTTGTAGTGTTCCAGGAGCTTTGATTGTTTCACCCTTGTTGCATTGAAAAACATCACATTCTGGCACAAAATTGTGAACGTCTTGTTTCATACCATACCATAAAAAATAACGTTTGACCCGATCATAGGTTTTGGTAAACCCTGAGTGCCCAACGATGGGTGTATCATGAAGCTCAGAAAGTACTGTAGATTTACGTTTTGACTATTTACTTAAATACAAAATATATTTAATTAACAAAATTTTTGTCAAAGCTCATCATTGAGCCAAGAGTACCCCGAGGAAACTGGAGAATTGGCCTGTAATTGTTGTATCAGATGCGGACTTTTGGGATTGTGTAGCCATTCCTGGCGAACAACTTGTAGCCAATCTGGTACAATGAAGGAGAGAGAAAAAAGGGAGCCTTCATCTTCATATTTTCTGGAAAGTGCATCAACAACCACATTGTCTTTTCCTTTATTGTAAATGATCTCATAATCATATCCAAAGAGCTTAGTCACCCATTTTTGTTTCTTTGGAGAGGAAAGGAGTTGTTCGAGAAAAATACTTGAGGCTTTGATGATCTGTCTTAGTTTGGAAATGTTTCCCCAAAATACAAGGGCACAAAATATCCATGGCATGCAGAATAGACAACATTTACTTTTCATAGATTGATTTGCCCAATTTTTTTTTTGATAGTTGCTTGCTGGTAAAGGCCAAAGGCCGACCCTATTGCATAAGGAATGCTCCAATTCCTTTCCCAAAAGCATCAAATTCTAGGAAAAATGTCTTTGTGAAATCAGGAAGAGCCAGGACTGAAGTGGTGCACATGGCCATATTCAAGGTTTGAAAAGCTTGAGCATCTGCTGGAGTCCAAGTGAAAGAAATATTTTTAAGGAGAGCAGTGAGAGGTGCCACAATCTTTCCATAATTCTTAACAAACTTGTGATAATAACTTGTTAAACCTAGAAATCCATGCAAGATTTCAAGAGTCTGTGGGTGAGGCCAATCTTGCATAGCTTCAATCTTTTTAGGATCCACCCTAAAACTGGCCTTGCCAACAAGATGACCCAAGTACTCGACTTCTGAGGCGCCAAAAGAACATTTAGATTGTTTTAGAAAATTTGGTGCTAAGAGAGTAGATGGAGAAGTCGATCGACGTCAGTAATATGGATTGTCCAGGTTTTACTATAGATGAGGATATCATCAAAGAAAACTAAGACAAAATGACGGAGAAAAGGACAGAAGACATGATTCATGAGGCTTTGGAAAGTGGAGGGAGAATTAAACAATCCAAAGTGCATGACCAAAAACTTATAGTGGCCCTCATGAGTTATAATTGCAGTATTAGGAATGTCTGCCTCGTTCATATGTATCTGGTGGTAGATAGAATGAAGATCAAGTTTATTAAAGAACTAGGCACTAATCAATTCATCCAAAAGGTCATCAATGACAGGAATGGGAAATTTGTCTTTTATGATGATTTTGTTGAGGGTGAGTAAGTCAGGACACATGCGCCAAGAACCTTATTTCTTAAGGACCATGACCACAAGAGAAGAGTAGGGGCTCCTACTAGGGTGGATAACACTTGCATTGAGCAATTCTTGAAAAAAAAATCAATTTCATTTTTTTGGGAAAAGGGATGACGATAGGGACATATATTGGGAGGAAGGATTTTGGGGACAAGCAGAATGGAATGATCATGAACACCATGGGAAGGAGGGATTCCCTGGGGATTGAAAAAAAAAACTTGATGTTTATAGAGTATGGATTGGAGGTCCTGTGACACAAAGGGTGTCTCAGTGGCTTGAATGGCATGGAGTTTTGAAATAATGCAAAAATGACCTTTTTTTAGCAGCTTTTCCATGTGATGGGAACTGATGATCTCAGGGGTGTTAGAAAAAACAGGATCACGGAGCAATAAAACAAATGTGGAAATAAAACACATAAGATACACAATACAATAGAGACACATATATACGTGGTTCACCCAGTGTGGGATATGTCCACCAAAACAATTGCCAGGTCCTTCCTTTATTATTCTCCAACAAATGAAGGGATACAACCTACATCACACCCACTGTAAATTCCTCTTATTTGTCTCACAGTCTCCTCACTCAGAATACAATATTCAAAATGATACATAGCCACAATACATTTCCCTCATAAAAGAGGGTTTCCTTCTAGGGAAAAAATCCATAACATAACTTCTACCATCAGATCTGCGACCTTATAATGAACGATCCATATTTACTACAAAATTACAATATACATTTACAAAGGAATTTTCCTTCAGGGGACCGCTTGCCCCCGGACCCCAAAGAGGGGGTAACCCCCCTCTGCACACCCCCACGTGGAGGAGTGTACATTCTTCCAGGGTGTAAATTCTTCATGGGGTATAAACACGGTTGAAAACAAAGACCTCTGAATCAGGAAGATAATCAGGCTCCACAACCAACAATCTCCCACTTGGAGACTGATGTCAACAACTCCACCATTGTTGTATATGCTGAACTATAATCCTTCTTGGACCTACAAAATTTCTCATTTTGATCTTTATGCTTGAATACAAACTGAAACTAAGCAGGAAATTAGTTTCTCCCTGGTTACTCCCTTTGTTAACATGTCTACAAGATTCTGGCTAGTGTGTATCTTTTCCAACTTCAAATGTCCATATTCCAAGATAGATGGTATGAAATGGTACTTGATTTGTATATTCTTATTCTTCGAATGGAAGTATTATTTATTTTCAAGATGAATGGCACTCTAACTTTCACAGTACAACCTTTTATTCTCCTGCTTCTTTCCCAATTCCTCCATAAACATTTGTAACCAAATCATATCTTTACTAGCCTTTGTAGAATCAACTTACTCTGCCTTTGTTGTTGAAAGTGAAACAACATTTTGCAGTTTCTAAATGCAACTTACTTTTGTTCCACCTATAGTAAAAACATACCCTGTGGTGCTCCTTCTGCTATCCTTATCACCCGCCATATCTGAATCAACATATCTCTGTAGAACAGTGTCTGAACCTCCAAAACATAATGCATGAGTATAATTACCTCTCAAATACATGAGAATCCGCTTTAATGCCTCCCAATTTTCTTTACATGGATTGTTCATATACCTGCTCACAACTCCCACTACATGTGTAATATCTGGTCTTGTGAAAACCATTGCATACATCAAGATGCCAACTGCTGATGAATAAGGGACCTTGGACATGTATTCTATATCTTCATGTGTCTTGGGACACATTTCCTTAGTTAATTTGAAATGACTGGCCAAAGGTGTACTAACTGGTTTTGCATTATTTATTCTAAATCTCTCCAACACCTTTTTTATGTACTCACCCCGAGACAATTTCAATTTGCGATTTTTCCTGTCTCTTGTTATTCTCATACCAAGGATTTTCTTTGCAACATACAAATCCTTCATCGAAAATGAATTATCTAATTTCTTCTTGAGCACATTTATATCCTTCATATTATACCCTACAAAAAACATGTCATCTACATACAATAGAAAGATAATATAGCTTCCATTTTGCTAGCCTTTTAAAATAAACACAGTGACCAAAATGACATCTACTATAACCTTGTTCTATCATAAACATGTCA
Organism: Picea sitchensis; assembly: GCA_010110895.2. Classification (NCBI taxonomy): domain Eukaryota; kingdom Viridiplantae; phylum Streptophyta; class Pinopsida; order Pinales; family Pinaceae; genus Picea; species Picea sitchensis. The sequence continues at coordinate 55,829 of SNQJ01S0005556.1, read as the reverse complement.
AACTTCAAATACCACTTCCTTGTAGCTTTCTTTAGGCCATACAATCTCTTATTCAACCTGCATACCAAATTCTCCTTCCCTTTGACCTCATACCCCTGTGGTTGCTGCATATAAATATCTTCCTCCAAATCCCCATGGAGAAAACTTGTTTTTACATCTAACTATTCAAGATGCAAATCTTCTACTGCCACAAGACTTAAAATAGTCCTAATAGAAGTCATTTTAACAAAAAGAGAAAATGTTTCATCAAAATCTATACCTTTATTTTGTGCAAACCCCTTTACAACAAGTCTAGCCTTATACCTCTTTTTGCCTCCATCTTCTCCCTTCAACTTATAAACCCATTTATTTTGCAATGCTCTTTTTCCAGCAGGAAACTGAACCAAATCCCAAGTCTGGTTATTTACCAGGGAATCCATTTCCTCTTTCATTCCTTGCTCTCACTTCTTTTTAGTGTCTACCTCCATTGCCTCTTTATAACATTTTGGTTTACTAGAATCAATCAACAATAAATAATACAATGAAGGAGAGTATCGTTCAGGGGGTCTACTTAACCCGGTAGATCTTCTAACAACACTTGCAGGATTTTGAGGTACTTAATTCTCCCGTTGTTGTACATTTCAATTTTATGGTACCTTTGGACTTTCCTTTTCAGTAATCTCATCAAGCACTGTGTATTCTGGTTTTTTTTCTTTCTTGTATCTTTCCCTGCAACTGATCTTTGTGCATGACCTTCTCATTAAATATGAAATCTCTACTCCCAATGATTTTGTGATTTTCATAATCCTATAAGTGATAACCAAAATCATTAAGACCGTATTTAATAAATATACACTTCCTGGATTTTTCCTCAAGCTTTTCTCTATTTTATTTATCAATATGGACAAATGCTTCACAACCGAAAGTCTTCAAAAATGAATAGTTTACCTTTTTACCTGTTCATGCCTCCTCTGGAGTTCCACCATCCAAAGAGATTGAAGGTCCTCTTTTTATTAAGTAAACAAAAATATCTACAACATCTTCCCAGAACTGTAAAGGAAAACCAACATGCAATCTCATACTCCTTGCATGCTCCATGATTGTCATGTTCATCCTTTCTGATATACCATTTTCTTGTGGTGTTCCTAGAACTATCTTCTCTCTATGAATACCACGGTATGAACAGTAATCATTTAAATCCTTTTTGCAATATTCACCTCCATTGTTTGATTTGAGACACTTCAACCTTTTTCCTATCTCATTCTCAACCAAAGCTTTTCATTTCTTAAAATTATCAAAAACATCAGATTTTTGTCGAATGGAATAAACCCTAGTTTTTCTAGTTGCCTCATCAATAAAAGTAACATAATAATGAGAGCCACGAAGAGATGATGCCTGAGTTGGTACTCATACATATGTATTCACAAGCTCTAACCTTTCACTCTTCTTTTCTTTTTCGACTCTGAGAAATATGACTCTCTTATGTTTTCCATAAACACAACGCTCATTGAAATCCAAATTAATTTGTTTAAGATATGGAAACAAACTTCTTTTGTGAAGTATATACATTCCCTTCTCACTCATGTGTCCAAGCCTATGATTCCATAGTGTTGTATCCACTCATGTGTAATCTAAAGAGATAGAATAGTCAATATTACCATTACATAAATACAATGTACCTACCTTCTCTCCTTTTGCTATCACCAATGATCCTTTCGTGACCTTCCACACCTTATCTGTAAATATGGATATACAACCTTCACTTTCCATCTTCCCTATTGAAATTAGATTTTTCCTTAGATATGGAACATGTCTTACCTCTTTCAACAACCATTGGTTTCCATTCCTTTTCTTTATTTTTACCTTTCCCATTCCAACAATTTTGCATGGTGCATCATCACGCAAATGAACCTGTGAAAAATCACCTTGAACATAATCTAGAAAATGTTTCGTATGGGGTGTGGCATGAAATGAATCCCATGAATATACTACCCAAGACTCAAAAATATTATCTACAAAAATAATCAAAGCATATTGTAACACATCACCTGTTACATTTGCTTCCTGATTTTTCTCCTCCTGTCCTTCTCTTTGTTTCTTTGGAGCTATGCAATATTTATTTAGATGTCCTTTCTTCCCACAATTCCAGCACTCTATCTTTCCAAATATGGATTTTGATCTTCCCTTCCTAGAATTCCCATGGTTCCTTGAGCCCATTCCTCTATCATTTTGTCTTCCCCTATTCTCCATGTTTAACGCATTACCTGATGTCTCACCTGTGATTTTCCATCACATTTCTTCACTAAGGATAACACCAACAACATCATCAAATTTTAAAGTGTTTGAACCAGAGACAAAGTTACCTACATCCATGTCCAAGTTGTTCCAGCTTTTTGGAAATGAACACAAGATTAGAAGAGCCCTGAATTCATCATTAAAGTCCACTTTTATAGAACTTAGATGATTAGTAACCATATTAAATTCATTTAAATGATCTACAACAGACCCACCTTCTGACATATTCATATTAAATTATCTATTCATTAGAAATACCTTATTGGACACCGAGGGTTTTTCATACAATTTAGCCAATGCGTCCATCAACTCCTTCGTTGTCTTTTCTTTTGAAATATTGAAATCCACCGACGCTTCCAAGATCAACCGTATTGTTCCTAGAGCCTTTCTGTCAAGAATCTCCCATTCTTCATCTTTCATGGCCGTCATCTTCTTTTCTATTCCACCCAATGGTAGGAATAGATCCTTCTGATATAAATAATCTTCCATTTGTATCTTCCATAACTGGTATTTTTGGACTACATGGGGAACTGATGGTGATGCATTGAAACTTATATTGTTGTCCCTCCTGGTTGAATTGCATGGTTAATTCCTTAAAATACATGAGAATGGGAACCAAAGTCCTTAGCCATTTTTCACCCAACACAATGTCACAATCGCCCATGTCGATAGAAAACATATGAGATTTCATGTGGTACTGACAAATTTGGAGACACACATTTTCACAACGCCCTCCACATTTCATGGACCTGCCATTGGTAATCATGATTTGAAAATTATTGACGACACAGATACAACAATTATTTTCTTGGGAAATGTGGCGATGAATAAAATTATGGGTGCTTCCACTATCAACAAGAATGATGACCTTCCTATGCTTAATGTAACCAATTATCTTGAGGGTTTGGGGAGAAGAGAATCCAGTGAGATCATTGAGGGAAATGACTAGTTCTACTTTAGGAGTGTCTGAGGGAGGGGTCATGTTAGTGGGTTCATGTGACACGACCACAAGGTGAGCCTCAACATTGTCTTCCAAAACATCCTCCATGATGGCCATAAAAATATTTTGTTCCTTACAATTGTGTCGAGGAAAATATTTTTCATCACAATTATAACAAAGGCCTTTGAGTTTGCGTTCAACCATTTCTTCCCTGGTCAATTTATGGATCTTTAGTGGAGTAGAAGGAGGAGTGGGAGTGACTTGTTTAGTACAAGGAATAAAGGAGGGTTTTCAGTTTTGAGAAGAGACAACTTATTGTGCTTCCTTAGATCTTTTAGTAGCATCAACCCAACTATGAGGTCGAGCCATGAGTACATGGGCACAAATCGCATCCTTGAGGCCACTGATAAAACATTATCGGAAAAAAGCATCAGACATACCCTCTGTACGGAAAGCCAATCACTCAAAAGTGGCTGTAAAGTCTTCCACTGTGCCAAATTGTTTCAATTTTGTCAAACGGCCTAAATGGTTTGTGTTAGTGTCAAAGAGTTCATAAAGCTCTACCACAAAGTGTGTCCAAGCTACATATCCTTGGTGGACATTTTTTCTCCTTTACCACCATTTCCAACATTCTTGATCTAGATGGAGAACACCATACCAGAGTTTGGCCAACTCATATGTAATTCCATAGAAAGAGAAATAATGTTCCATTTAAGTTACCCATCCAGTGGGATCCGAGCCATCAAATTTGGTCACATTCACACGTGGAAGGCA
>SNQJ01S0005556.1:13158-51835 GCA_010110895.2 Picea sitchensis | reverse complement strand
GTATTGAAGGATTCAAGATGGGTAGCGAGGTCTTGTTTGAGGTCCTTTATTTTGGTGTAGATGGAGGAATGCATGTTTTTATTGACTTTGGAAATATTGACACTGGGTTGTCTAAATTCTTGTTGGGTTTCTGTGAAATTAAAGTGCAAGGAAATGAAGTGAGATTCCAAGTGTTGTCTACAGGTGTAGGCCATGATGAATAGGGAACACGAAAAGGGGTAGGTGGGACCACACAAAAAATGGGTTATGGGTGAAGTAGTAATTTTGCAACCTGAATGCAGAAGACATAGTTGCGCGAAAATAGATCTTGTCTGTTCTATTTATGTTTATGTACCAAGGGTTAGGGTATTCAAGGGTTCTACAGACAAAGGTTTTCCCTGTGCTATATCTCTGTGATATACGTGCGGGGTCCAATAATAGTAATTGGCCCAATATCTCAGGGCACCAACTAAGGAGGCTATACCATGGCCTTAGTCGTGCTACCCGACTACCCAGGTACTAGAGAGTATCTTCCTGAGTGTTTTTCTTGGTGGAACTATAATAGTCAGGCGGTCAATCAGTCTATCTATGGAGGGATTTGTGAGATCTAAGTAGATCCGTATACATGTGTTTTCTGATGCGATACCACTCAAAGGGGTACCAACAGGGGTTACAAGGGTGGCCAACATATGTTCTATTAAGTACCACTTGTATTTCATGCATGTATGAATCTCCTACCACGGGTTTATGCACGTAACGACAGATCTTTGTAGCTTAAAGACGTCGAAATATGTCTCTACCCTGAAAAACAAATTTAACCTGCAATTTTCTACTGAGGAAGGTGCTTTGATACCACTTGTAATATTATAGATATAAAATAGTATGCAAAACATAAATAATTAGCTATAAGTGGCAGATAAACAATGATATAACCATAACAACACCACAATAATACCATAATAACACCAGAAATAACACTTTGATTACTGAGAGCAATGTTTTCTTGCCTCTTTGTGGGGCAAACCTCTAGTAGAGAAGAGATCTATTACAATAATATCCAAGACAAAACTTCTCATACCCTCTACTCCTATTTATACTAAATATGTCTATCCAAAAGAACAATCTAGAGGAAGATCCTTCTAGAAATGGAAGCTTCTATTAGGTCTTCTTACATTTGAATTATTCTTCCTTATTGCTAGGCCTTATTAATATTGATATTTATTACATGGAAATATATTATTCTACCTATGTGACGGGTTAGGTCCCTAACATCTACACACAATCATCTCATGTAGCCAAACTCGTTACAAAGATCCAACCCTTCCAACATCAGTTTGTCAACAACCCTCCACAAGCTAAGCAATAAAATTTATCCAACAAGGAAACTATCTCACCAAGGTTCAGATTCAGAAAATGCTTCCCCCTCTCCCTTGGAAACTCAACGCAACTTACTATGTTTAGCATTTTTTTGGATCCTAAACTTCCAGGGCCATTTTGAGGGCCTAAATGAAGCTTTTCCACGACAGGGCACCTCAATGATGGCTAAAGTCTCTTATTGAGCCCCCAAAATGAATCTCCTCGATGATACCTTTCCAGTGAGCTATATTGCACCTCAAACAGAGACCGTATTCCAAAGTTATGCCCCCAGGAAGTTGATACACCAAACTACCCAAAACGGGGTCCAAAAAATTGTTGGCTTTTCATCTTCTGTGGTTAGGGTTTTGGACTTTCTTTATGTTAAAAGGGCCTTTGGAGACTAATTTAAACAATCATCTTCTTGTGAATGTGAGTAGCTGTCACATCTCTTCTCAGATATAAACTTCCACCATTCTAGAGAGTCTTTCACTCTGTATTTCTACAGTTTTGTACATTTCACTCATTAATAGAAATTGTGTATTACTATATCTATATGTTTATGGTTGTATCTATGATAAATCTCTGTTATATTATTGGATATCTGATATATCTCTGTACATTTCTTTATTATATCTCCACTCTCATTTCGTGCCAAAAATAATATGGATCAAGGTTACATCACAACATGCAGACCTATGTTGTGGTACTGATAGATATGATTGATCTCCGATGATGAAGTATGGTTTTCAAGATATACAATTTTTGATTTGGAGTGTATAAGACCGATCTAGCACCTGGGGTGCTACTTCATCTTGGGATCGAGCAGGATTTCTAGACAAGCAGGGAAGCAAATATCTATAGCACTCAATCATATATCATAGTAAGTGGCATAAGATAGGAAGCATGGTGGATTTTTGAAGGACCTTGCAAGACTTCATTGGAGACACAGTGGAGGAAGGAGTAGTGAGGATCCATCACTTATCCACAAATGAGAATATAGTTGTCATTTGCACTAAGCCTCTGTCTGGGACAAGATGAATACAAATGTTTCCCTGGGGGATTATTTACGTCAATATTCCAATATTGATCAGACAGAATTGCTCATGTGGGAATAATCCCATATGTAATCTTCGACAGACTGAAGATTTGATTTTTTGCTAGATATCCTATGTGTGAATTACATCGGGACTTGAAACTATCACGAGTATGTGAGTAGCCTTGATAAGCATCGAGACGAATCTCTCTCCATAAGAACTAGGATGCAAATTAGGGGGGATACATAACATATACATCTGGGGTAGATGTACCTCAACGTAGTCTTTGATGGACTGAAGACTCGAGGTGCTTGAGGTGAAATTCCACATATCCGATAAAATTGATCTGAATGCATTCACGGAGTGATCCTATGAGAGGATCACCATGAGGTGGTTGTGGCTTTGATGTGGTCATAATTCTTGTCATGGGATAAGAATGACCCTTGGTGATAGACACGTGTGTCTGATAGAATCTAGCTAAATGCATTCATGGAGAGATCATATGAGAGGATCACCTATGAGGTGAATGTCGCTTCGATGAGGTCATGATTCTTGTTATGGGACAAAAATGACCTGAGGTGCTAGACACATGGTGGTGGAGATGGATCATCAATATAGATAAATGAGGCTCATGGATATTTTGATATTTTCTATGACAAAATATACCAAGAACAAGTACGACGATATGTTTTGATGCCATATTGCTACCGTATGATGCTGATAGTGATGATGATACTCATGACTTGATCTATGATGATGCTACCTCTATAATGGTCTACTATACTATGTGATTCTTTCCCATACCATGTGAATATGGATGGATGTGTTTGAGACCATTAATACCTCCCTAGACAAGAGGGAATGTTGATATTATGGTAGTTGCAGGAGGTATTAACCTCCATATGTAACCTTTGAATAGAATAGAATATTCCAGAAGTAAGAGAGACCCTAAAAAAATGTGTGAAAACCCTAGAAGAAATGTCGTCTCAGTAGAATATATAATATTAATGTATTATCCTCCAGGTAGACAAGTCGGCCTCACAAGAAAAAGATAAACAAAAAATATAATTACCAGAAAGTCAGGTCAGCCAAGACATAAAAGTCACAGGACAAATTAATATAAATAGAGGACGTCTTGGGTCATTTTTTGACTCACTCTTACTCAAGCCCACTCTAACACAACACAACCTTATCAAGGCCATTATGGAATACAAGGTCTTCATGTCACAATAGTGGCACTTTTTTTTCTTCTTTTCCAACTTGGAAACCTTCATCTATCCCTCCAAGAAAAAATTATCATCTCACCTATATCATTCACACATACAATAATCATGAGATGTTATCATCAATTTTCAATCAACATTCTTTCAAATCTACTACCCATATATTTCCAATTTCACTTATCCATTTTCATATTTGTTCCATATAGGAATTAAGATCCCACAAGTATGAGAGTTCCTTCTTATAGAATTTTGTCTCTTTTACAATAGACATGCATTGGTATTCCTTATGGACTTATATTGCTACCATATCCAAGACCAATCTTCCTACCATTTCAATCTTCACACAACCAAACAAATTGTTAATTTCTCATGCACATTACATTTTCATTACACATTCGTAGTGGCTCACAAAAAGTTCTTAAAATTGTGCATACTAACAATTGCATCAATTTTATTCACTGATGATATGAAATAAAATGAATTATCATTCCTTACACATGCATTATTTCAGAATACCAATATTTTTGGTATGCAATCAAGCATCACTGAAAATTAAACCAATGTGTCAACTATCCATGACGACATTTACACATAATGAACCCTTGAATTGTTTTCATATTACCACCTTTTTATGCCAGAAACTTCACCATCGTGAGTTGGAACTAAGCCAACCTCTCACCCCATGGATTCTTTATCAATATTCATTATTACATCAGGAGTATGTTTCCTTGCTTGAGTTAACCATGATCTCAATTCAACATATCTCATAATACTTTTCTTGATGATGGACCGCACTGGTTTGGTATGAAATGTCGAATATCAAAAACCAATGCGATGAATCTGAAAGAACTATCTCGTCAAAACAATGGTCACAAAAGTCTTAGAACAAAAATAATATAACCTGAGATTAAAATCTTACATAATGCATTCATCCATTCTTTCTTTGTTGGTAACCAGGGTGCCAATATTCATGGCCACCCCAATTCTTCTCTTTACCATTTTTATAACTTTGTTGAATTATTGGAAGGCCCTCCTTCGATAATGGGAAGTCCTATACATGTCCTGTTTTATACAATATGCATATACTTCATGCATTTAACATGTGTTCTACTTATGTGCACAACCATCCATAACCATTCATGTAAATCAATGCATCATGACACATCTTTTCATAGACTTAGAGAAGGTATTTATTTTTAACCATCCTTGTCTGTCAAAGGTTCCTCCCTCTGTTATTCAAGTTCTCTTTCCTGAATTCATACCCTACTTCGGTATCAATCACATACAACATCCAATAAAACATCATATGCATATAATCAAAACATAAAATATTTCAGAAGGGATCCTTACCCAATCCATTCAAACCATATGCTACATTTCCATGAGAAAATTTGTGTGCATTTTTGGCTTCCAACAACCTTTCTGATATTATCTCATCAGTTTGATGCTTCTTGGGGACTCATAAGGTCCCTTCATTAATCTTTCAATAAAAAAATTCTTGTATTTTCCCTCTTCCTAAGGTTGTATACCATTAGAAATTGTTCCCTCAACAAATCCAATCATTTTCCTACACATAGTAGGAATCATCATATTGACAAGTGTATCAACTGTCTTGTTAAATCAGAATGCATGTACCACAACATTTTACAAGTTGGTAAACACTCTCAGATATATCTTAGCATATTTATATGTGCTCTATCACATTGTTCTCAATGCTTTCATGACTATGAACAAAATAATATTTATGTTGTGTTCTATAGTCATACAAATATCAACATTATCAAGATGGAAACATTCACACATAACAACATATTAGTTTTTACATTCTAGAGAAATACAATTATCAACAAGAGAGGGGTCAATGGATTTTCCCTTTTTCCAACTCCTTCACATAGTTTTCAATTTTCAGCTTAGTTGAACTATTTCCAAGGCCTCTTTGTCATTTTCACAACATGGCATTACCCAAAGTGCTCCTTCAAACATTATCATGGATTTAGTTTGCTTCCACCATTTTGTATTGGTTTCCTTAGAAGTATATAACTTTGCTAAATAGTTAGATTTTTAAAGTCAGAAAAGTGTTTTCCATTTCCTTCTTATTTTCTTATGAAATATATCCCTTTTGGGATATTTTTTCTCCATTCCTTGAGTAGTCTCAGTCAAGTTCATATTGACCTTTCCTAAATTTAACAACATATTATAACATCAAAATTAGCTCACAAATTAATTGTGACCCAGTGTATTTTGCACATTCAACAAATAAAATCAAAACAATTAATATTCATTTGCATGTCTCCCATACATGCATCATCTTTTAAAATGTAAGACATGATTCTTATACAAATAGGCTTTGTAATCCACTACCTGATTTTTCAGCAGTCATTAATGTTATGGATCTGCTCTCTTGAATGAGTCTTTATATGGTTTCTCAACATGAAACTCTCTTATTTCATATCCACTGACACTTGAAATGATATCAACGCTATGAGTTAGCATCAACTTAGTTGTGCACCCAATATTCCATAAAGAATATAGACATGCGTATATTCAATCCACTCATTCAAACATGTGCTTCTATTCTATCATCTTGCATTCATAATGTGATTTCATGCACTTATCCACATGCATCAACATAATATGTGTGTGTGTAACTAGCACACTTTCATAATCTACACATGCACATCTATTTGGAATCATTCAACTCGTGATTTCTCAAAATCATTTACATGCAATTCCCAATGGCATAATCATATTTCCTTATTTTCATAACAATAGAGCATTCTTTCTCATTTCTCTTTCAACATGCCATACTAGCTCCTTCTCAGGAATGGTGTACACCCCCTCAAGCTAGTTACTCAAACAAACAAATAGACTCTTCAATACATAGTCAAATGAATAATCAATAGTGTTTCCCAAAACATGGAAAACACTATTCTTTCATCACAGTCCACTTATTCATACTTGCATCCATTTCAGGAAACCTTCTAACACATGTAATCCACACACACACACACACACACACACACACACACACATATATCAACATGCAAGTTCCGTTCCTTGCACCTTCTTCTTGGCGTTCATATACATTGGAATTTTTAATCTAACATCAACCTTCTATGATGAGAACTTACAGTCAATCACATCACCAATCTCACAAACATAATCTTAATTATGTTTCCCTATTTATATGGAAACAACTAGCAAGAGTTCACTCTTTCCCATCTTCTATAAAATCTATCCACAAATCAGAAAATGCAAATAGGTAATTACATCATCACCTAGGGAAATAAGATGTCAATTCCTATATGTCTTCATACCTCAAATAATTATGTGTCGGTGGACCTTTAATAGGGAACTCTTACCTAAATTCACTATCAGTATTAATTGATCACATTAAGCCATACTGTATGGCTATCATTCCTCTCTAGATGTTATCTAATTCATTGATCTTCATGGAAGTCTCCTAATACTCCCTTTACTAGACTGTAGATCAACACCTTATCGATCTCTTTTCCTTATCTTCACAAGGTTGTAAGCAATAGCATCATTAACATTCTCATTCATGTTGCTAACTTTCCCTATTATTATATGTAACATCCCGCTCTTGTGCACACTGCGCGAACTTATTCTTGAGGTGTTATCGGACTAATCGGTAGGTGCAAACACTAACAGATCTCCCTAGATCCACCTGGATCTAGAACAAAATAGGATAGGACATGACTCTTTCCCTAAGTTATGACCATTGAATTAGCTAGTAGGGAGGAACAAGTAACATACCTTCGTATCGCTTCCTAAGGTCTCTGTTGCTCCCGCTTCGCTCCGATGCTCTCATGAGGTCAAGACCAAGCCAACACAAACCAACCAAAGTGAAGATAGAAAAATATATTCAATCGTCAACTTATGTGTATGATCAAGGAATTACACAATAAAATAAGAATGACTTTATGGGAAAAGGACATGCCGTTGTATCATATTAATCGAAAGTGGAAGATACAACTTGATCGCCTTGATGTTGCAAGCTTCCTTTCAGTGACTCCTGGTTCCAACACACACACTTGATCGATCCTTGCATGAAGAAGATCTGACTCCTCTTGATAGACTTGCTAGAGTCTCCAAGCTCCTGTTCAAGCTAGGTTCTTCACACAATTCCTTCACCAATTCTCCAATTAATCTTGCTTAACCATTTCCATGAGAATCCCATCAATATATAGGATAGGATGAGATGGTTACTTGGATGAGAATGATCCCACCAAATCATGGAAACCAGTAAAATGATAACCATTCGAATGCCAACCCATTCTCTATAAGATTCCCTTCTAGAACCATCGAGACTTCATCTTTTTCCAAGCTTGAGAACACGTTCGCACCCTAGCTATGTAGCATAGTGTGAGAAGTTTTCACCCTAGCTGAAGGCAGCCTGTGAGAATGGGTCATTCTCGCACCCTAGGATATAAGCAACCTGCGAACTCTCTTCAAAAATATGTTTTCTGGGAAGAGATGAATGCCACTTTTCTTAGGAGAAAGTTCTTGTTAGGAGCCCGAGTACACCATCATCAATACACCATCAAGATGACCAAAATCATGGGTAACATGAGGACACTTTCTTGCAAGTGATCCAGATTATTATACCATTGACCGTTGATTATTATTATGAGGCATTATGGATGTGATTATATGTTATTTTTCTATATTGACCTAGATAGGTGCTATTGACTCGGTTTTCCTGAATGCGTAGGATTTTGGACCTCGAGGATGTAGAGACATCGATGAAACCCCTTGGAATTTGGATCGAGTCAGGGAGTGGACTATTGGGGGTTTGATTGTTGTATATATGAAATTTGTGCATCTGATTAGATGATATGATTATGGATATTATTTCTGACATGATTCGTTGATGATGGAGGCTGGCGATATCTTTCCGACTAGACTCACATGTGGAGTAGAGGGGTCACGCATGATAACCAGAGACGTTGAGGGAGAGGTGTGGACAATAGCCCTACCACAACCTACTAGCTCTCCCTCCATGGCTCAAACTGTAGGTTAATGATTACCTAGCTCAAGAAGACCCACGATGCCATGAGGTCTGACTGCAACAGTCGCTCACAATGATTCTAAGGGGCACGCAATAAGGCAGGGGCCTTATTCCTTAGACGCCCCCAGTCTCTCATAAGATCACCTGGCGAAGTATTGACTCCAAGGGTTTTGATGTCTACCAAGTTAGTCAAGAGGCGAGTGGCACCCTTGGAGCATGGAGTGTGTCCTGAAGGGAACATCGCGCAAGAAAAATGGAAAGAGGCGAGTGGCACCTTTGGAGCACATAGTGCGTCCTGAAGGGAATGTCACGCAAGGGAAACATAATGAGGCGAGTGGCACCCTTGGAGCACATAGTGCGTCCTGAAGGGCATGTCGCGTTGTTAAATAATAAATGAATAAACCTATATGACCTTAGAATGAATAACGTGATAAGAAAGATTTAAAAACAATTTCCCTAATAAAATGTCACCCAACCTCAAAAATTAAAATCTAGGTAAGTGATACGTGTGATAAAATACATATTTATATAAAAATAAAAAATAAAAAATAAAAATAAATAAACAATAAAAGTAATCATGATTAATCATGTGACGAGAAGGGGATAAGTGATTCAATTAATTTATAAAAAATATTTTGGGGGATAAAATTTAAAAAGGGGGAAAAAGGGGAAATAATTGTTTTGTTACATATGCTAATTAAAAATTTATTAATTAAAAAAATAAGGGTGAAAAGGTAATTTTCTACACTTGCCAATTTGATTTTTAAATGAAAAGGGAAAGAGGGAAATTTAAAATAATTAGGAAACTAGGAAAAAGCAGGAAACATAAAGAGAAAGGGAAACATAAGGAAAAAGCAGAAAGACTAACTTAGTNGTGCAATGAAGGGGATGGGTGACACATGTACGGGGAGGATTTTTATGAATTAAATTATTGAACAATAAATTAAATGGGATTTTGGGAAAGTAAATGACTTAGAAACTCTATATAAAGGAGGGAGAAGGAGGAGGATGGATCTCCTCTGTTATGCGTAACGTTACGCTGCAAAATTTTAGACTTGACTGAATTAGCTTGTGGGAGTTGGGATTCCCAGCTCGGTGAGGAGTGGTATCTCGACCTTGCGAGGCGAGCTGGGAGCTAGCTGATCTCCGGTTCAGTGTGCGTGACCCCTTTGTGGCTCGGGGGGCTAAGGGGGAAGAAGAGTACCCCTAGCATTGGCTGGGAGATACCGGTGAAGTCTCATCGGTCGGCAAGCAGGAGTTGCATGGAGCGCACGAGACAATGACTCAGAGCGGACAAATTGGGCTACGATATGCTTGTTTTATTTTATTCTCATGGTAGATTATTATTTACTTAAACGTTCATTTCTATACTTTTATTTGGGTAAAGAAAAGGTTTGACTTAGCATATTAATTGAAAACTTAATTTACCCATAGCCTTAAGCTCGTTGCTTGAATTTATTCCCTTGGCTTTTGACCCCTGCATGTTGTGACTATCCGGTTGCTTTTACTAATTTTTTATGAGTTTGCACTTTTTAATTCACCATCGTCCCTAGCTCATCAGTCCACACCTGAGCAGTTCGCCAGGAGCTGGATCGACGATCGTCACTTCGATGTTAATAGACCTATAGATCCTAACGCCCTACCTTTTTGTGCTTGGATGATGAGCAAAGGATGTGTTTGCCCAGCTGTTTACCCCTTCTTATCTTCGCACCTTGATCTCTGCCTTGTTTTGGTCTCTTCATGTTATATCACCTCTGTGTCCTAATCGTTCTCGGCATCTGAAAACTATGTTTAGTGTTTCTGCATTTCAACACCCTCAACCACGAAATCTCTAACTCTGTGTTTCATATGTTGCTGGATAATTTAACTCTGCCTTGTAATACCTTCTTGTCTATTTAACTCCGTGTTATTGTTTTTTTTTATGTCTATTTTATCTTCAATTTTTATACCTCTGATCTTGAATATTTGAAGACGAATTAAGACTGCAAATCGTGGTGTGTTTACCTGGCGATTTGGCCATTTTTTACTGCAGTTCGTGGTGTGTTACCTAGTGATTTGGCCATTTTTTACTGCAATTTGTGGTTGGTTACCTAGCGATTTTTCCACTTATTAAGGTTGTAGTTCGATGCTTATTAGCCTGAGAGATTTTTCCTATAAACCTCTGCGATTTTGGCCAGTAATCCCAGCAAGTATCTCTGTCTTATTTACTGTGAAAAACTGCGTTTATTTTTCCCCACAAAATTACCTCGGTCCATTTTTAATATATTTGCAAAATTCGATTGTGTAGACTTGCGTTTTATTTCTTTCCATAATTGGTAGATCAATGTTTTTCACTGAATTTACAGCGAATTTATTGGCTCCAGTAACTGCAGCGAATACCATGTTACAGCAATATAATCGCTCCAGTAAATAGATAAATTTACCATAACTCAGCGAATGGAATCGTTCCTTTAATTTCTGTGAATTACCACTTTAAGGGACATCCATTGATGCCTACGCATTACTGGTTACTGGGGGGCATATTGGTGGGCATTCTCTTGTCTAACCGCAGAGTTTAATGACAATGATTTATGGTGTTAAAGACAATGCTTAATATCTGGGCGTTTGTATTGGTATGGTTGAGGTTTATGTTGCCTCATGACAACGACCTTACCCCTCTCTTGACTGTGTTTTTATTTCCTTCCTTCTGGACAAGCGAATTCACAGTCATCTCTCCCCTTTCAACCGACAACGACTTGTTGATAGCTTAATGTTTGTCAGTTTTAGTTAATTGTACATTTACACATAAATCTTTGTCAGCAACAATATTATGATTTTCCTTACCCAACTATGTCTTACCTTGTGGATGGATTTGGATGTTTGATGGAATTTTATATAGTTACTGTGACATAAGTTAATAACCCCCAAGAGAATGCCTTCATACATCGATCTTGTTCTTAGACAACAACCTTATAATTGGTTTGACAACCGTTTTTATCTGTTGTCAGTAATAATAATAAACATAATTATATACCAGTGATTCTAATACCATCTCTACCATTTTAATAGGTATCATATTAATGATTAGCGATTTATTACTAGCAACAATTATCTAGAAATGCATGGACGTATACATAATATTTTACCTTTCATCTTGAAACTGTGAATACAATTTGTTTTAGGAATAAACGAACCTTCTCATAATGATTTTTATCTATGTGTGGCATGAAATTGTTTCATGTGTACTATTAATTAAGATGATGCACAAGAAATGAAAAATCCTTTTTAAAATTTCAAGCATTCAAGCAAGGTCTAGCCTTGAGAACAATCACCAACAATGCATGATAAACAATGCATAGAAAGCTTTAAATTACCTAGGTATCAATGAAGGAATGTGTATCTGTAGATGCAGTAGCTGTTTCGTTCAATCCTTCCTTCATTTAGTTTGCGAGTGATCTTATCTTTCCTTTGTGTTGTTTGTACGTTTAGGCTTCTTTCAACCCTTTGCAACAAGAGGCTAGGGCTAGGGTTTCTTTCTTAAATCATCTAATTGCTTACAAATACTTGGTAGCACCTATAGATTTACCCATCCTTTTATTGCTAATTTTGGAAATTAAGTTAATCTAAATAATGATAAAAACTTAAATGACTTAAAAGACTTAAATGGATTGGAAATTTTATATTCTTTCCACAACGCCCTTTTTCTGAAAATTTAATAAATTTCAACTATGTAATACTTCTTAGAGTTTTTCTTTAGCTTAGATCGAAAAACCGATCAAGTAATTCCTTAAACAATGCCAACTTGAGAGGATTTCAATTGAATTTGGAGGTCCAAGAAGGCTACTTACATTAGCATTGATCTACTTCAATGACTTTGAATAGTTGTAATGGGTACAAGATTGGTCCTCTTCGGATGACAGTGAACTCTTAGTCACAGTGTAGTTATAGATTTAAAATCTTATACCATCACGCCAATGCCTTGTGACGACATGATTTGTGTTAAGGGGATCCTTGCATGCCCTGAGGGATAGAGGCATGGTAACATGGTCGGAGTCTGTGATTCCCGTTGTGGGCATTGTTCTGTAGTTGTAGTTGGTGTTTGGGTTGTAACACCTCCTTGCGTAGGGTTGCATGCCTTTGAGGTTTTAGTTATTGATCGTCGAGACCATTGTGTCGGGAACATGGATGTTGTCCCTTAGCATGTAAGCGTCTTCGTGTTGTGTCGGGCGGGTAGTCGTTTCTATCTGCCCTTGATTTCCGCTTTTTTCACCTAGTTTCTCGATGTGCTAGTGTTAAGTCATTGTTTTCTGTTGCATGATCTGCGTGCGTGGGGTTCATCGTCAATTGTGTGGTTCAACTATTGTCGTCGTTACCTTCCTGCCTAAAAGTGAAAAAAAATACTTTCATTTTTTTCTTCACTGGTAGTCGTAACGGTCAGGGTCGTTACATTATCAGATCCTTAATAACCCAAAATGATCCCTCAAAACACTATATTCCACAACCAACAATAGACTATCTTAAGTCTGTGTTGGTGGTAAATATTGTCATTTAATAAATTCCCAATCATTTAATTGTTAACCCGAGGAGTTCGTAAACTTATGAAGCACATGGACAGGATATGCAGGATTGAAGATAATTTAACCTAATCTAATGTCGAACCTACAATTGGAATTGAATTGTTAATCTAATGCGGGAAGCTGAAAAACATGACTTGGAATTGAATTGTTGAAATAGACGACTGAAATGAATTGCATAAATGTAATTAAATTGGAAATGGAAAATCAAAGGAGAACAACATGTGAAGAGAAACAAGATAACACGTGTGAGTTAACACTAACAATAAAGAAATCTCAATTACATCACAATGATCAAATGAAAAAATAATGAAGTCATGAAACTAATCAAAGAAATGACTATGAACCAAATGACTAACTCATATCATTGATTACTAATCATTTTCCAATCTAAATCTAATCTCCTTCTAATCCCACAATGAATAATTACTTTCTCATCCTAATGACTACTCCCCTCATGAAGAGAGA
The DNA here is from genome assembly GCA_010110895.2 of Picea sitchensis. NCBI lineage: Eukaryota > Viridiplantae > Streptophyta > Pinopsida > Pinales > Pinaceae > Picea > Picea sitchensis. The sequence goes on along the minus strand of SNQJ01S0005556.1, from coordinate 38,190 downwards.
GCACTCTCTTTTATACATGAGAGCTTTGAAAAGAAGATAAGCATCTCATAATTACAGATCCACTTTTCTCTCAACCAATTCCCCATTATTAAAAAATATGACCCCTTCAAATCTTCACACATATCTCTCATAAATATTGGATAAGATATGCTATCCATTCCCCATGATATTCTCCTTGAAATAAACATGATAATTATCTCCTCAAATCTTGAAATGGTGGAGGAAATATTCGAGAATTCTTTTTGAATTAATCCTTCACATATACCTACACATTACAAAGCTCACCCATTTTTTAGATATATATAAAAACATGTCGATTTTCTAATATTAATCATAAATTCGTGTTTAATACTAAAATGAATAAAGTGGAAAATAAGAAGGTGAAACCCAAATGTATTTATGAAAATGGTAGAATGAAAGGTTAAATTAGGTGATAAAATGTGAGGAATGGCGAAAGGAAAAGAGGATGAAAATATGACATTTCTGAGACCCAACAGTATGTATGCACACTTTACATACAAAAAATCATTTCCATATGCATTGACAACATATCCATCTTATAATTGTAATGGTTCTTAATAAGCACACCATTAATTTTTGGAACCTCTAAATTCCAATTAAATAAATCATTACTTCTCTTAAAATTCATTTACTTAATGCTTAAACGGATACCCAAAAAGCACGTTTCTTTTACTATGGGTCAAATGAATTGAACTTAACAAATTTCCATCGGTCCTATAATCATAAGGATTTATTCACATGGGGCTTGGTCTTTTACTTAAGAAACAATTATAACTACCAAGGCTATATCAACCTATACTCAATTATTTTAACCACAAGGATTTTTCCATAAAGGTCTTAACCCTTATTTAAACAAACATCATAAATGAAAGAGGCTCTGTCCACCCAAGCAGATAGACAACATCACAACTTAATTAAAACAACCTAGCTTATCTATTTCCTAGACTCATGCAACCTTGCAACAAGATTATGCGTCTCCTTCCATTTACATTGAGATTTAGCTATCAATGCATGTAAGTATATTCCATTTCTTGCAAGAGTATTTACCCTTTCTAGAAAAGAAGAAGTATAATTCTTTTTTTGTAAATCAACATGATTAATTTTCTATTGTGAGAAATTTTGAACATGAATTCTGTAGTCCTTCTTCTCAAGAAGATTTTGCGGATAATAATCAAACCTTTTAAGGTAGAAAGAACTTTCCAATAGGATCATCTTATCTTTGGTATACCAATCTTGTGTGTTGAGGAAAATATATGAAATGATCATACTCAAGCATTTTCATATTCTGCTTGGCTAAAGAAAAATAGATGGGAATATCACCCTATGTTTATAGATATCAAAACTAATATCCTAACTCACAAGTATTGATTACAAGTGCTTAGGATGGTTTTTTATAAGTAAAATCTTGCTAAAAGATTCATTATTTATGTTCTTTTGTGAACATAACATATGATGAAATAAATATAGAGACAGAAGTAAAGACACCAAATCGATAATCAATACATATGAGAAATAAAGAAATCCTTTATTTCATTCCAATTCATCAAAGAGTCACTCTCTTTACAAAATTACGTGAAGAAGTTTTGGACCAAAGTCAAACTTAGACATCCCCGATGAAACATACAAAAGGACTTCTGACATAAAATAAAAAATTGAACTCTAAAAGATGGATCAGCTTGCCACATATTGCTGCCCACTTGACTCTTCACAATAGCCTTTTTCAGTCATGAAAACTAATTCAGAAACAAACAAGTCTACACAAACTATCAAAGATAGATCAACACCTCTAAAAAACAAGTGTCTGAATGATGTAATTCAACCCTGAATATTGTTGTCTACAATAAGACCCTGCTATCATAAAAAATAATTAGGCTTGTGATAAATTAAGAAATGAATGAAAATTGAACTATCTCAACACAAACTCAAATAGCTAACCTTAGTATGCTTCTCCTTCTATCCTCCACTTGTTACTCCCTTTCTTCTTGCCTTTAAGAAAATTAGAATTGGTTGAAGTAGTTGAACTATTTCATTAGTTAAGTTAACTAAGAACTCAACCAATGTTTTAGTTAGGGGGAAAAGTAATAATCATAATAAGGGTTTTAAATAAATAATAACTAGTAGGTGGGACCCCTTGTGAGTCCCCTTTAGCTCTTAACAATCATCACATAACTAGTTAATTAAACAAAAAACATCCCTCCTTGTGACTCCCATTAACACATTCATGTTTGACAATTGATCTCATTGATACTTGAAATTATTTTCAAAAAATATATTACTCATATATCCAAAAAAAACATGTTGTCCAGAACTTCTGAGGTCAAATGTCATCAACAATAATTAAAATAAAACTTAAAATCCATATTTTCCACTATGAGATCCAATCTTCCCCTTGTTAGTGCTGTCACCTTTTGATCTCTCTGAATTTGCCTTTGGTTGTGCTGATCCTTTAGGCCTAATCTTGTTGATCACATGAGAATAATCGTCCCTCAAATGTATCCGAGAGGACACAGATTTATCAGAGCCATTGGAGGGTGAGGAAGGGGCAGAAGTGGATTTTCCTTTGTCAGGGGCATGGTGGGCCTCGGTTTTCAACATTTTGATAGCATGTGAGGAATTAAATAGTGAGTGGATAGGGGCATCTTGGAAAATATGATTGATAGGTGGGGGAGCAGGTAAAGAAAAATTGGGCCAGCCACGATGTTGGGAGACTGTCGGGTGGAGAATCATTTTCCATCCATCATTTTCAGGAACCTCGGGTTGCAAACAGACATGAGGGGGCATGAGAATACCAGGGGCTTGTGGGGATTGGAAGGGAGGCCTCTCAGGCCTAGGTTGGACCACTCCTTTCCCAATCCATTTGAAAAACCCAGCCTAAATAGTTGGCCTAACTCTTGCGAGTGAGCATCAAAGTGAATGGAGAATCTAGGCCTTCTAGGGCCCCTGTTCCAATTACCTCTTCCTCGGTTACCTCTGTCGTGGATACCTCGGCCGAAAAAAATCATTTATGCATGCATGATTGATTAGAAAATAGTTCCTTTAACAACCATACATGACAATGCCTTAAAAATATGAAATACATTTTGGCTCAGCAACATACCAGATGCATGCAATCCAATCCATACAATTTTTTTAACCATTGTCAATGAGAAGGGGGTAAAAGAAATGTTCTAGGATATGCGAGGGGTTTGTATTGAGCGAAAAATGTTAAAATGAAGGGAAAAAGAACATGGTTACTGCTCACAGACAACAACAATAAACTGAAATGTAAACCAAAGAACACATCACTATAATCCATCCCTATGATCTTAAACTGTCACAATACCGAGATCCTCTTAACTATAATTAAATTTTAGGAACATGGAGTGAGTAATGAATATGGTAAGGCGAGGGGATTGTGATTAGTGAAAAGTGAAATAATGGTAGGGAAGGAGAGCAGATAATGTTCATAAAATCAATTAAGTAATCCATAAAACCATTCTATATTAAATGCAAAAGATCCAACACTTAACCAAATAATCATTGTGATCAATTTAACAACTACTGCGCATAATTTAATCATTGATGTATATTAACTTGCTCATTGTTCACAATTAATTCTTTAACACAGGGTCATCAAACTCAAAACAATATGCCTTCCAAACAACCTGTATAAGAGTTTTGGTTCTCCTCATTTGTCCAATTTAATGTTTTAAAACAATTTCAAAATGAACATACAGTCCCTTATTTCCACTTTGTTCAACATCAAAACATCAACCAATGTCCATGGATTATTTCCTTAATCACATACAAACACAAAAAGCGTTCCCAATTCCATTCCTCAATTCCATTTAACAATTAAATTGCAATCAGAACATACTGTCATAGAACCCATGTCTATCTCTGATACAATGCATGATATCCATTAAACATACACAGTGGACAAACAAACACAATCATCCATATTTCAAAATGCAATAATCACGACTTTCCATTTAAACACACAGTAACAACAATCACCATTTCAACTTATACGATGATGTAGGATACATAGACCATTCAACAAAATGCAAGAGCATTTTTGTGACTGTACATGTCTAATTACTCTAAATGTAAACATCAAATGACACTAAGATATCAATCCAGTACAAGGAGACAACAATAGTATTCCCAATTCCATTTATGAAATAAACTAATTTAAACCATGCTGAACTATCGAATCAATTTCCACAATAAAATAATACAATGATTATACACCAATTATAAAAAACCACTGTGGCAGCTATTAACAGAGATGACCAATAATCAACCATTATCGATGATACTTCACCAACTCATAATAGTCAAACATGATCCCAAGAGGATATAACTGGCTCCAAATTAGGCTTTGACTAATCAAGGGTTCGCTTTGTGGAACCAACAAATGGACACTGGAGTCGGCCACCAACAGTAGGTGAGAAACTTTTGAGACAACACAGTGGACACACAGGCCATATCACCAATAGCTTTGCAAGACAAGGTGAAATTTCACTAGATAGGAGAGACTATGAACAGAGGGGAAGAGACTTCTCATTGGCCTGTTATAACATTGAGAACATGCAGGGCATAACCCTTTTGGTTTTTCCAATCAACCCGAAAAATGTTGATACAAAACAGAGCCATGAAATATAAATCAAACTCAAAGAAATCCCCTTGGTATAATAGCCATCATAACCCACTTCTCAAACATCAATAGCATGAACAAGCCCATACCCAGGTGAAAGGATATATAGTGACACAAGGTGGTTCGAAATAAAGCGCAACAACCCCATAATGGTAAAATGACCGAGCGAGGTGACAAGAACTCTGTGAACACATTCGGTCAAGTTTGGACTGAATAAACCCTCCAAAAACTCATAAGGAAAATAGAGAGCCTTCATGGCTTCTACCACTCATAATAATTAATGAAACTGTGACTTAAACCATCGTTTTCCAATTTCAACGAATGCCACACAACAACCATTCCAGAGAAATATCACAAGTTTACATAGTTGTCAGTCTCAAGAAAAGAACAAACCATACATCACCGAGCCAATATCTATTTCATAACCAGAGCGGGTTCATGGATGGTGAAAAAGACATACCTGTAACCAAGAAAACCTTAAAAATGCGAGCTTGGCCGAGCACTTCTTCCTTTGCTTGAAAATTGGAGCTTAACCACAGTGAAACATAATTGAACAATAGCCAAGCTAGGGTGATAGCTAGTGGAAGGAGTATGGAGTGACGTGCAGTAAATGCACATCACTTACATCCTCTATTCATTTAATTACTTAGTACACACCAGACAACCCTCCATTAATCCATCCAATTAATCCTTGCATCAAAACCAACATCCCCTTATTTTCCAAATGTGCCACCCTATGTCACATTAACCACAACGAACCATACCATAACTCATATTACATGTGTTTCCATATAACTCAATAAATCGTATAGCCACTAAATATGTTAGCTAGGACTTAACAACAATTCTTTAATCTCAATGCATATATAATAGCATAGTAGCATAGTTTAGTTTCGTCCTTAGATTTTCCAAGATTTGTTTTATCCTTTTCCATGACTAACATATGTTTTGTGCAGGTGTAATATGTAATAGATAATGGCACAATTAGCATGGAAATAACAGTTCACATAATTCCTCACGACATGGAATTGATAATTTAGAGTAAAGAAACCCACACATAGCACAAATTATCCATCACCCATTTGTTGCGAGTAGAACCAACATTTGAACATAAATCATGCTCAAACCTGTAAGTAGTGTCAAACAACATTAAAAATATCAAATAAGAACCAAATCTGTTCCTCCAATCTATAAGGGGGTCCCACCTACTAGTATTATATATATATTGTTAGCTTTAGCAATACTTTGCGGGCGAAATCCTCGTTGCGATTTTTATCGTCAACAAACTAGCGACTCCACAGGGAAATTTGTTTTCAACATATTTAGAACTTAGAACTCATGGTTTCATAGACCAAGAACAACAGATCAAGAAGATATAACCAGAATGATCATGCAACAGGGGGAAGTGAGCGGATTTAATGGAAAAATGATAGGAATTTTGTGAACAACTCATGAAAAATGTTAAGTATGAGGGGGTTTATCCCTGTATGCATAATCATTCAACCAGATTTTTCTCTTTTATATTCTCAAATCGATGAAGAAAAGGAAAGCAGAAGCGGGAGCTAACCGATTTTTTTTTAAAAGACAATAGTGAAAGCAGATAGACAATTCAAGTGCTTTCAGGGGAACATCATAACAGTTGTGTAAGATTGATTGCTATTGAATAGAAATATATTGTAGGAGTGTCACTGTGGTAGAACTGATCCAACATCTTGACCAAAATCAACTACAAGATGAAAAAGAGATAAAAATCATAACATAACTAAAAATGTTAAATTTAAAACAACAGAAACTAAAATAACAAAATTGTAAAAGGAACAGGAAATTGTTAAAAATAGGAAGCAGAAATCAAACTACTGTCAGCAGAAATGAAAAACAATGGAAAAATGAAAGTAGAGCTAGACTACTAATATACAAAAAATCCAAACAACGTTAGATATTTTCAAGTTGGTCCCACGTAATGTTTCAAGTAAGAATCGTTAGTGTTGTAGGAAAATAATTGCTCATGTAAATCCTTTAGAATGTAAGAGTTAGCATCTAGGATGAAACAAATTTTGAAGGGACCCATAAATAACACTTGAAACTCTGAGGTAATTAACAACCATTTAACATATATAATTAGATCATCAAGATAGATATGAATACTGATCAAATCATCAAGAGTTATTTGTATAGGTCTTTTAAAATTGGTACTAGCGTCAGATAATCCAGAAAGAATACGTTCATAAGTCATGGTACCCCAATCAGTGATAAAGGTGTGTTTGTAACCATCTGCCCCTCTTACCTTGATTTGATTATAACTGGAAAAAACATAAAGTAAGGGCATCATTTGTGACCCTGCGACTTGCTGCAAAATCATTTCTATGTTAGGGAGATGAGAATAACCTTTCATAATATCCCGCTTAACTGCACGAAAATAAATGAAAAATCTTATATGTTCATTGGATTTACGGATAGGGTTCAAATTTGAAACCCATTCAAAATACTTGACTAGGAAGATGATACCAGCCTTCGAGATTTCTTCCAATCCTTTTCGAATAGTTGCTTTCAATGCAGGCTTAATATGGCTTTGTTTTTTCCTAACTATTTTTATGCCTTCTTTGATGGGGATAGCATGTTGTATAAGACCAGGATCAAAACCACGAAGATCCTCATAAGACCAATCAAAAACATCTTGAAATTCACCAAGTAGCTCGACAAAATTAATTTTCTCTTCATCAAAACATTGGGCACCTATTTTAGCATTCCTTGGAGACTTGGGTGTCCCAATTTTCAAGGCGATGGTTTCACCCACCTTCCTTTTTGACTCCTCTTATTTTTGTTTCTTTTTATTTCCTACATCACTCGATGAAAATGAACTTTCTAGGGGATTCAAGCCTGCAGGGATCTTTTCATATTCCATGGATATAATTTCCTTGAGCTTAAAAGGTTCATTCTGAATGAAATCACAAATGCTCTCATTGTTAGGGAAGACCCGCCAAGATTCTATATTGTCAGGGATATGTGGATGATATAGATATCAAAAATTACAATCAAGTCTATGTAGTAGTGGTTTTTGAGTAGGAGAGGCTGCAAAAACAGTTAACCGATCAACCATTGAGTTCAATTCCCTCTTAACATGAGTGATGTTGAAAGATAATAGGTTAGAGATAAGCACAAAAATAGTTTGGGTGTATCATTTCATCAAATTGTTGTTAGGGGAGTAAATCTTATGTACAAGGTTCACAACAAGCTCAGAGTCCCCAAAAACTCAAAGGTGACCACAACCAAGATTATAGGCATTTTCAATGCCTAATAATAAAGATTCGAATTCAGTGACATTATTCATGCAAGAAAACTCCAACCTATAAGAAAAGTTATGGATTTTTCCTACAGGACAAACCAAGACAATGACAACTCCATTTCCTTCATTTGATCATGAACCATCAAAGTGCATTTTCCACATACCATCATCCAAATTGATTTGTTCTAAGGGAATATTATCCTCCTTAGAAAATATGGAATTCACTCTTGGTTCCTCTTCGATATAGTTTACATTAGGCTGTGGAACACTCTCTATGTAAGGTGAAATCCTTCCCTCTCTAAAGTCTATAATTTTTTTACCATTCTGAGGAATGGATAAGTGTGTCCCGTCGAGTGAGAGGTATCCACCTGTTAAATCTTTCCAATCTCTTCCCAAGATGATTGAGTAATTTCTTACTGGCATATCGATTACCTGAATACTAAGGGTTGTCCTTATTTCAGGGTGTGCACATAGAACTCAGGTCACATCTTTAATCTCACCTATGGTTGTTTGTTGCAGACTATTATAGGAGAGCATGCTTCTGGAGTTTTCATTTGTACAAGAAAATCCTATCTCTTCCATAATAATCTTTGACATCACACTTGGGCCCGAACTGCCATCAATGAGGCAACAATGGGCAAATTTTTACAGAAATATAAAAAGGGGGATTTTTTTATAGGGTATCTAAAGTTATGTACACCTACTTTATTTATAGACGAATCCTCTTCATTCACCTCTTCAGAGAGGTTGGCTACAATGAAATATTTTCCTTCCATGAATTGTTTCAGATGCCTCTGTTGTTTAGGGACGACAACCATGTCCAAAAGGGTGGCATATTCTTTGATGTTGGCCAACTGATTCAGAATATTGTATTTGGAAGAGGGGAGAGAGGGAGTTGTTTCTTGACTATCAGGCACCTTAGGAACTTGAACTGTAGTAGCTGGTGAGGATGAGCTCGGGCTAGAAGGATTGTAGGGAGGGTAAAATTTTCCTTTGGGAGCATAGTCTTCATTCCTAGTATTGATAGTTATGACATATTCTAGATCTAAAAAATCTAGGACAATGATGGTAGTTTATGGTATTTTCCCAAAGATCTTATCTCTGGCACTCTTCCTTACCTCACATGTGGCTTCTTTGTGGTGTTCCTTGCAAAATTTACACCAAATTCGAGGCAAGATAGCTTTAGGCTGAAATTTATTTTCAATTGGGTTTCTAAAGGGGAGTGTAGAAGAGGATGAAGCTCCAAGGGTGAGAGAGGAGAAAGTTCCCTTTCACTCATATGCTATCATATGATTATTCATATCTTGTACTAGTTTTAAGAAAGAAGACATGTCTTTCTGTTTATCCGATTCTCCATGACAAAGACGTCTTCTTTCAAGCTATTCTTCATACTCTAAACAAGTATTCAGAGTGGAAATGAGGTTATCAATGGCTTTTTCCTCAAGCCTATGACGATAGGGGGAAGGTAATGCATTGTAGTAATGCATGAAAGTGGCTTGGTTCTGAGGTCGAATGAGTTCAGGGATTTGATTGTATAACTTAGTGAAATTAAAGTTGAAGGACTTGATGGTCTCACCATCCTTATAGACGATGTTATTGTATTCTCGTAACTTCTCGACTGGGATTTTAGATTTCCCATAAGTGGATATAAACCAATAGATTAATTCCTCCCAAGTAGATAGAATCTTAGGAGGAAGGTCAAAGAAATCGGCCACAACCTTTGCTTCCAAGGAATTGACAAATAAGCGCATGCAAGTATCATTGTCATTTTCCCCTATGTTGTGACAAGAATTAGAAAATGCCACCATGTGTTCAATTGTAGTGACAGTGTTATTTTCCAAAAACCTGGGAATATTTTCTTTGAATTTAGGAAGTGGACGAGTAACAGGTGCCAAGTTAAGAGGAGAGGACAGATGCCCCAGTGTGGTTATGGAGTCTTCTTCAAACTGAAAAATACCATACTTTTTTATGACTTTGGTGGGATTGGTTCTAGATTGGATAGGGATATGGTGGCTATATAAGCTACCAATCACTGACGAAGATGAAGACTAGGAGGAGGAAGCACTTCCAGTGCCACAAGATCCACCACTAGATTCCATGTTGTGGATGATAGGTGAGAGAGAGAAAGATGAACTGGATGAATCAGACAAAGTTCTCGTTATAGCACTTTGTTGGGTAGATAACACAACATTCCTTCTTCCTATTTCAGCAATAGGATTAATTGGTGATAAGCCTATTCTTATTCTAGAAACATGAGAGTCTAAGGACATGAAAGTAAGGCCAAAACTGAAGGAACAAGAAGGTTACTATTTATTTCTAGGTTGTCTATGTCTAGCTTCCAAACATTCTTGGGAACTAATATCTCGTTCAATTTCTTCCCATGAATGTTTAAGCTCAACACGAGTATTTCCAGTGTCTAAAATGGTGTTAAACAGATTCAAAGAAATGTTGGTATGATCTTGAAGATCGGGCTCAATATTGGGTTGCCTTGCAACATGCACAGTCATTAAGAAATAAACAGTCAAAGAATCAATATCAGAAAAATAGATGTATTCGATGCAAATCAAGAAAAACATTAACCAAAGAGATATTGAAGATCTCCCCATTATGGTTTCCAAATAAATGTTGAGGAAAAGATATGAAATGATCTTACTCAAGCATTTTCAGATTCTTCTTGGCTAAAGAAAAATAGACGGGAATATCAACCTATGTTTATAGCCATCAAAATTAATATCCTAACTCACAAGTATTGATTACAAGTGCTTAGGTTGGTCTTTTATAAATAAAATCTTGCTGAAAAATTCATCATTTATGTGTTTTTTTTAACATAACAGATGCTGAAATAAATATAGAGACAGAAGTAAAGACACCAAGTCGATAATAAACATGGATGAGACATAAACAAATCCTTTATTTCACTCCAATTCATCAAAGAGTCGCTCTCTTTACAAAATTTCTTGAAGAAGTTTTGGACCAAAGTCAAACTTAGACGTCCCCGATGAAACATACAAAAGGACTTCCAACAGAAAATAAAAAACTAAACTCTAAAAGCCGGATCAGATGGCACAGATTGCTTCCCACTTGACTCTACACAATAGTCTTTGTCAGTCATGCAAATTAATTCACAAACAGAAAAGTCGACACAGATTATCAAAGATTGATCAACATCTCTGAAAAACAAGTGTCTGAATGATGTAATTCAGCTTTGAATCTTATTGTCTACAATAAGACCCTGCTATCATAAAGAATAATTAGGCTTTTGATAAATTAAGGAATGAATGAAAACTGAACTATCTCAACATAAACTCAAAGAGCTAACCTTAGTATCCTTCTCCTTCTATCCTCCACTTGTTCCTCCCTTTCCTCTTTCCTTTAAGAAAATTAGAATTGGTTGAAGTAGTTGAAGTACTTCATTAGTTAAGTTAACTAAGAACTCAACCAAATTTTTAGTTAGGGGGGAAAGTAATAATCATAATAAGGGTTTTAAATAAATAATAACTAGTAGGTGGGACCCCTTGTGACTTCCCTTTAGCTCTTAACAATCATCACATAACTAGTTAATTAAACAAAAAACATCCCTCCTTGTGACTCCCATTAACACATTCATGTTTGACAATTTATCTCATTGATATTTGAAATTATTTTCAAAAAATATATTACTCATATATCCAAAAAAAACATGTTGTCCAAAACTTTTGAAGTCAACTGTCATCAACAATAATTAAAATAAAACTTAAAATCCATATTTTCCACTCTAAGATGCAATCTTCCCCTTGTTACTGTTGTCACCTTTTGATATCTCTAAATTTTCCTTTGGTTGTGCTGAGCCTTTAGGCCTAATCTCACTGATCACATGAGAACAATTGTCCCTCAAATGCATCCGGGAGGACACATATTTATCAGAGCCATTGGAGGGTGAGGAAGGGGCAGCAATATATTTTCCTTTGTCAGAGGCATCGTGGGCCTCGGTTTTCAACCTTTTCTAGCATGTGAGGACTGAACTGGTGAGTGGACATGGGCAACTTGGACAATCTAATTGATAGGTGGGGGAGCAGGTAAAGACAAATTGGGCCAGCCATGATGTTGGGAGACTGTCGGGTGGAAACTCTCTTGCCATCTGTCATTTTCGGGAACCTCAGGTTGGAATGATACATGAGGGGGCACGATAATACCAGGGGCTTGTGGGGCCTGGAAGGGAGGCCTCTCAGGCCTAGGTTGGACCACTCCTTGCCTAATCCAATTGAAAAACCCATCCTGAAATAGCTGGCCTAACTCTTGCGAGTTAGCATCAAAGTGAATGGAGAATATAGGCCTTCTAGGGCCCCTATTCCAATTACCTCTTCGTCGATTACCTCTGCCATGGCTACCTTGGCTGAAAAAGCTCATTCGTGCATCCATGATTGATTAGAAAATAGTTCCTTTAACAACCATACATGACATCTCCTTAAAAATATGAAATACATTTTGGATCAAAAACATATTAGACTCATGCAATCCAATCCATACAAATTGTTTAACCGCTGTCAATGAGAAGGAAGTGAACAAAAGGTTCTAGGATATGCGAGGGGTTTGCATTAAGCGAAAAATGTTAAAATGAGGGGAAAAAGAACATGGTTACTGCTCACAGACAACAATAATCATATAAAATGTAAACCAAAGAACACATCACTATAATCCATCCATGTGATTTTAAACTATCACAATACCGATCTCTCCTTAACTGTAATTAAATTTTAGGAACAGGGAGTGAGTAATGAATATGGGAAGGCGGGGGGATTGTAATTAGCGAAACGTGACATAATGGTAGGGAAGGAGAGAGGATACTATTCATAAAATCAATTAAGTAATCCATAAAACCATTCTATATTAAATGAAAAAGATCGTACACTTAACCAAATAATCACTGTGATCAATTTAACAACTATTGTGCATAATTTAATCATTTATGTGTATTAACTTTCTCATTGTTCGCAATTAAATCTTTAACACAGTGTCATCAAACTCAAAACAATATGCCTTCCAAACAACCTATATAAGAGTTTTGTTTCTCCTCATTTGTCCAATTTAATATTTTAAAACAATTTCCAAATGAACACACAATCACTTATTTCCACTTTGTTCAGCATCAAAACATCCACCAATGTCCATGAATTATTTCCTTAATCACACACATACACAAAAAGCATGCCCGATTCCATTCCTCAATTCCATTTAACAATTAAATTGCAGTGAGACCATACTGTCACATAACCCGTGTCTATCTCTGATACGATGCATGATATCCATCAAACATACACAGTGGACAACCAAACAAAATCATCCATATTTCAAAATGCAATAATCCTGACTTTCCATTTAAACACACAGTAACAACAATCACCATTTCAACTTATACGATGTTGTAGGATACACGAACCATTCAATAAAACACAAGAGCATTTATGTGACTGTACATGTCTAATTACTCTGAATCTAAACATCAAACTACGTTGAGCTATCAATCCAATACAAGGAGACAACAACAGTATGCCCAATTCCATTTCTCAAATCAACTAATTTAAACCATGTTGAACTATTGAATCAATTTCCACAATAAAAGAATACAATGGTTATACACCAATCATAAAAAACCACTGTGGAAACTATTAACAGGGATGACCAATAATCAACCATTGTCGACGATACTTCACCAATTCATAACATTCAAACATGAGCCCGACAGGATATAACTAGCTCCAAAATGGGCTTTGGCTAATCAAGGGTTCGGTCTGTGGAACCAACATAGGGAGACTAGAGTCGGCCACCAACAGTAGGTGAGAAAATTTCAAGACAACACGGTGGACACACAGGCCATATCAACAATATATTTGCAAGACAAGGTGATAGTTCACCAAATAGGAGAGACTATGAACAGAGGGGTAGAGACTTCTCATTGGCCCGTAATAACACTGAGAACACACGGGGCATAACCCTCGTGGTTTTCCCAATCAACCCAAAACATGTTGATATAAAATAGAGCCATGAAATAGTAATCAACCTCAAAGCAAGCCCCTTTGAATAATAGCCATCATAACCCACTTCTCAAACATCAATAGCATGAACGAGCCTATACCCAAGTGAAATGATATATAGTGACACAAGGTGGTTCGAAATCAAGCCCAACAACCCCATAACAAAAATACAACCAGGCGAGGTGACAAAAACTGTGTGAAGATAGCCGATCAAGTCTGGATTGAATGAACCCTCCAAAAAATCATAAGGACAACAGAGAGACTTCATTTCTTCTACCACTTAGAATAATTAATGAAACTGTGACTTCAACCATCATTTTCCATTTGTAACGAAAACCACACAACAACCATTCTAGAGAAATATCACAAGTTTACATAGTTTCCAGTCTCAATATTAAAAGCACAGACCCATACATCACCGAGCCAATATCTATTTCATAACCAAAGCAGATTCATGGATGGCGAAAAAGACATACCTGTAACCAAGAAAACCTTAAAAATGTGAGCTTCGCCGAGAAGTTCTTCCTTTGCTTGAAAATCGTAGCTTAACCACAACGAAACACAATTGAACAATAACCAAGCTAGGGTGAAGGCCAGTGGAAGGGGTATGGAGTGGCGTGCAATAAATGCATGTCATTTCCATCCTCTATTCATTTAATTACTTAATACACGCCAGCCAACCCTCCATTAATCCATCCAATTAATCCCTGCATCGAAACCAACATCCTCTTATTTTCCAAATGTGCCACCCTATGTCACATTAACCACAACCAACCATACCATAACACATATCACATATGTTTCCATTAAATCAATAAATCGTATAGAGACTAACTCTGTTATCTAGGACTTAACAATAATCCTTTAATCTCAATGCATATATAATAACATAGTAGCATAGTTTAGTTTCTTCCTTAGATTTTTCCATATTTATTTCATCCTTTTCCATGACTAACATATGTTTTGTGAAGGTGTAATATGTAATAGATCATGGCACAATTAGCATGGAAATAACAGTTCACATAATTCCTCACGACATGGAATTGAGAATTTAGAGTAAAGAAACCCACAGATATCACGAATTATCCATCACCCATTTGTTGCGAGTAGAACCAACATTTGAACATCAATCATGCTCAAACCTATAAGCAGTGTCGAACAACAACAAAAATATCAAATAAGAACCAGATCTGATCCTCCAATCTAAAAGGGGGTCCCACCTACTAGTATTATATATATATATATATATATATATATCTTATAATAATAGGATTTAGCAATACTTTGCGGGAGAAATCCTCATTGCAATTTTAATCGTCAACAGTGTGTTCGTTCTCTCGACCATCTAGGCCTAGTGTTTGAAAATCTGCTTTGATACCATTTTGTAACACACTTGACCCCCTAACCTCTCTTAGGCTGGTGGGATGTACAAATTTCCTATGTTACTTTATCAAAACCACTTTCTCTAAATTCAACTCTGAATCCATAATCTTGTTCTTCTCATCAAGAGATTTCCAATGACTGCAACTATGATCAAAATCGAGCTCGGGATCAAAATTTATTTCCTTATAAAGTTTTTGGGCCTTATTTTTTCTACCTCCACATTTTACCCACATAGAAACCCCGTGGATCCACGTCACTCATTCCCCCCCACATGAAATTTATTGAGTCACTAGCCAATGACCAAGCATTACACATCATCAGGTGGAACTCCCTCACAAAGCCATGTCTCACCAAGGATCGAGGTCCGATGGATTCCCAAACCATAGCCCAATAGGGACTTCACCTCACTTGGTGCTTTATCCCACTAGGCACCATTTCCCTAAGTTAACTCATACAAGCTAACACTTCAAAAGCTTGATCCGGTGATCAAGTTGGAACCTAGACACATGGGCCCGATGTGGAACAATGATATGGAATGACATGTCATCAATTCATTTTATTTGTATGTAACTATGAACATCCTAGAAACATGGTGTAACATCCCCAACCTTCCAGGCCGGGCCATGCTAATCCATAACACACTCTTACAAAGCTCTGAAACCAAATTTTAGCATCCCCATCTTTAGGCCGTTGTGCTATGCCACGTAACAAGTATTCATTTCTACTGTATATATCTATACAAATTTAAAATAGACAAATACATTGTGCTAATGCATAGAATCATGCGGAAATAAAAGTAAACATATACATACAACATACACAGGAAATACTCATAATTATAAATACATGTACAAATACACAACATTCAATTGGACACATAATTGATACTTATCTTTTATGAATATCACCAACTGCATGAAAACCTTTCACGAACCTCCCAGTCTTAGACCATGTTGCTCAAATCTCTCAGTAGTGGGTCACCCACGAGCTGGGACTAAACTCCACCCAGGTAAAGGGATTCCTAGCTAGGTTGAGACAATATAGCCAACAAGAAGGATTTTGTCCTAGGACCCAACTCAAACTACCAGCTTACTGTCTCTCATTCCCCACATGCATGTCCCACCCCAGGAAGTGTGCCCCTTATTTTCTCAACAATCCTTTGGTTTCCCCACTTCCCTTCCAAGGCTTCTACAACAGGCCGGACATGAAGTCTCAGAGAACTGTAACTATAGTTGGTCTCCTTCATGAATTCAATTCCCAATAGTTCCCTCACCCAGAGAGAGCTGCTCACAGGCCTGGAAACCTGCCTCTTCAATCCCATGGGCCTGACAACACGTTTTTTTTTAATATAGCGCTATATCTAACCAGGTGCCAGCTCATGTGAAGGCAACAACAAAAAATTAAATATGGAATAGGTGGTGGCAAAAACCATGCTCAGGTAAGGAACAAGGTGTTGCACATAACAGGAAAGGTATGAGTGATGGTCAACAACAACAACCTTTGATTTTCGTATAGGCACAGCTGATAAAAGAAAGGTACAACATTGACTTGGGTAGGTACAAGTGCGTTGTGCCTCCCAGGAGAGATACAATTTACTGTTGATAATAGGAAGTACATTGTAGTTGCAAGAGTGCGTGTAGGCTTAAGAGGTATGTGAATGATACCAAGGTTCAACGATGGAGAGAATGGTTGAGTGTGTGAATGGATGAGTGTGTGAGGAAAATCTCCCAAAATAGACTAATTTCCCCACATATATTTGCATGCGCCATGGATTGCACATGGCTCTCCAGGAGCTCGTTTTATCTCCACTTGGGATTCATTCACCTTCCCATAAGCACTTAGGATAAAATAATTATCCTCACCATAATATTTAGGAATAATATTATAATATTCATTTGGAGATAAGCCCTCTAGCTTAACCCCCTTTCTAGGATCTTATCCCCTCCCTTTCCCTTCCTAGTGGAGTTTAGTCCCCCATATGATTTTATCATGGTCGGTCTACATGCAATGATGTATTATATTAATGATACGAGTGTTTAGATATACAAAAATAGGCTCACTGGCCTTTTAGCATCTAGGCTCTCCAGCCTAATCAACACATAATCCACCTGAATTGTAATAACCTAGCTCACCAACCTATAAAATATATTCACATTTACAATTGGGGCTAGGTCTTGGGGTGTTACATCCCCCTCCCCTTATTTTATGCATTGTCCTCAATGCATTATATATACATATACAACCAAAAGTTCAAAAACCCTAAAAATGATGCGGGTATTCTTCCCGTATAGCATCCTCGTACTCCCAAGTTTCATCCTCAGGAGCGTACAAGTTCCATTGGAAATTTCCTATCTCTATGGCTCAATTCTGAAGTTTCTTGATCTTTTAGTCTAGATTGTACATCAGATACACCTGAAAAGAGCCTTCTTTCTCCACCTAAATCACATTCCAATCAATAACATGACTAGCATCAAGTATATACTTTTTGAGCAATGATACATGGAATACATTATGAATAGACATGGATGCATGAAATGCAATAATTTATTCCATGGGTCCAATCCTCTCTAGGATTTCAAATGAACCACAAAAACGATTTGTCAAACTTTGAAAAATTTCCCAACTTTAGGGAACTTTTGTTGGCCTTCAATTTTAAAAATACATGATCACCCACTTTAATCTCCCTGTTAGTTTTTTCCTTGTCTGCATAGCTTTTCTGCCTATCTTGAGAAACCTTTAAATTATGTTTTATTTTCAACACCCGCTCTTCCATTTCTCCGAGTAGTTATGGCCCAACTACTGCTCTATTTGTTGGGTTGTCCTAGCTTACAGGTGTGTTTCACCTTATGCCATAAAGTACCTCAAATGGGATCATATTTAGATATTCTTGGTACCCATTGTTATAAGAAACCTCTACAAGGTGTAGCTAGTCTTCCCATTTTGATGGTTTATCCATAACATACATCCTTAACATATCCTCGATCACTTGATTCACCCTCTTTGTTTTCCCATCAGATTATGGATGTTAAGTTGTGTTGAAATTCAATTTTCTCTAAATCCTTTCCAAAATTTCAATGTAAACTATGGATCTTTGTCAGACACAATTGTCCTAAGTATACCATGCAATCGAGCAATTTCCTTCATACAAATATCAACAACATTAGTTTCCTTGTGAGTGAGCTTCATTGGAATGAAATGGGCATCTTTGGTAAGCTTGTCCAGTACTACCATGATATAATCATGCTTCTTGTTTGTTTTGGGAAGCTTGGTGATGAAATCCATTGTCACAACTTCCCATTTCCACTCAGGAATGGGTAATGGTTGTAGTAACCCAGTTGGGTTACTATGCTCGGCCTTGACCTTTTGACACTCTAAACATTTGGCAACAAACTCTATAACTTCCTGCTTCATACCTGTCCAATAATATTAGCTCTTGACAGTTGCAATAGTTTTCTGATACCCTCAGTGCCCATCATAAGGTACATTATTCATTTATTTCAATATCATATTCTTTAATTCCGCGGAATTTGGCACATAAATTCAGCCTCTATACATAATAACTTTGTCCTCTCCCAACTTGTAATCTTCAACTTTCTGCTGCAAAATACCTTGTTGTAATTTTGTTACCATTTCCATGTAATGTAAATCTGATTTTGCAGCCTCCAAGATTATGTCCTTCAAATCGGATTGGTACATGATGATGGTTGTAGCATGTAAATCATGCACCCTTATTCTAAGTGCATCAACTACCTTATTCTCTTTCCCTTTGATATGCTTTATATCAAAGTCATATTCACTGAGAAATTCTAACCATCTACTTTTTTCTGGCATTTAGAGTTGGTTGTCCAAATAAATATTTCAGACCATTATGGTCTATCCTTAATTCAAACCTTTTCCCCATGAGTTAGTGTCTCCACATCTTCAAGGCATGCACTATGGCTTCCAAATCTAAATCATGAGAAACATAGAGCCTTTCATGCTCCTTCAACTTCCTTGATTCATAACATATAACATATACATTCTGACTGAGGTCTCCACCAAGTCCTTCTTTACATGCGTCTGTACATACAATGAAGTATTCATTTGGATCAACAATCCTTAGTATCGGAGCACTGGTTAATAGATGCTTCAAGTGATGGAAACTCTTTTCACATTCCACTATCCATTGAAACTTCACTCCCTTATTTTGCAAGGAAGTGATCGGGTGTGAAATCCTTGAGAATCCTTCAATAAATATTTTGTAGTAGCCTGCAATGCCCATGAATGATTTGATTTCTGTCACATTCTTTGGTGTTGGCCATCCTCTAATGGCCTCAATATTTTTTGGATCCATTGTTATCCCTCCTTATGAGATGATATGTCCCAGATAATGGATTTTCTTCTGATAAAATGAGCATTTTCTCAATTTGGCATACAAATGATGCTCCCTTAATACATGTAGTACCAACCTCAACTGTTGTTCATGCTCTTCCTCTGAATTGGAATATATAAGAATTTCATCCAAGAAGACAATGGCAAACTTATCCAGGTATTCTTTGAAAATGCCATTCATTAAACACATAAAAGCAATAGGTGTATTTGATAACCCAAATGGTAGCACCGTTAATTCATAATGGCCATACCTTATTCGGAAATAAGTCTTGTTGATGTCTTGTTCTTTAATTCTTACCTGATAATAAACTAATCTGAGATCAAACTTGGAGAATATTTTTGCATTCTTCAGCTGATCAAAGAGGTCATTGATCCTTGGAAAAGGATACTTATTCTTCAGTTCCATCCTTCCTCTTCACAAACAAAACTGGGGCACCCCAAGGTGACACACTTGGGGGTATATACCCCTTCTTCAGAACATCTTCAAGATGCATTTGCAACTCCTTCATTTATGGTGTATTCATCCTCTAGGGTGTCTTGGATACTGGAGCTTTTGTAGACATCATATTTATGGAGAAATTAATGTATCTTTTAGGGGGTAATCATGGTATTTATTTAAATACATCCTCAAATTCTTTTAGGACTACACGATATTCAATATTTGACACCTTATCTCTAGATGTCTCTTCCATATGAGATGCAAATAATTGACATCCTTTCCTGTAACTTTTCTTAAGCTAAATTTATGGGATTTCTCTGATAGTTATCACCCTGGGAATTCCCTGTACTATCTAGTTATCGCCCTGGGAATTCCATGTTCTATCCTTACATTCATTTCCCCATCTAGGGAAGTAAATTCCTTGTTATGACAGTCTAGGATAGCATGGTGTGGGTCCAACCAATCCATCCCAATTAGAAATTCAAAGAAACCTAAAGGAAAGATGTTCAAATCTTCCCTGGTGTCTAGTCCATTCATGTCCATTGGACACGACTTTACCAACTCAGTAACCTTTCTTTTGGCTCGAGTAGCCAGCTGCACCAACCAAGATTTTCCATGCTTGATTCTTGGAAAATGAAATCTTTCCATCATATTAGGATCTATTTAACTATGAATAGCTCATGAATCAATTAAAATAACAATTGTTTGGTTGTTGATCACACCTTCTACTTTAATCATATGTGACTAAAACTTGGATTTCTTGTTGTCCAGGGCTGCATAGATCCTTGGTGCGCTTCTTCCCATGTCCTCCACTGTTTCAACTTGTTGTACATTGTGAATAGTCCTCACCTTTTCTCCTATGTGGGGAAAATACTTGTACATATGATCTCCTTTACAACCCCAACATTGAATAGGTGGTTTCCTTGGCCTTTTCCAGCCTATCTCAATTTTTATGGGTTCTCTAATATTTGGTTTTCCTTGAGGATTGTCTCTGAATAATGATGGCTTAGTCCCCTTCTTCCTCTACTCCATATTATATTTCTTCTTGTCTTCCCAAGATTTTTGGAAAGTTAGCCTTGCTTTATGCTTATCATATAGGCATGTAGGTTTCCTTATGGCCTCCTCCAATGTTTTGGGATCATCATATTGTATCTTTTCACTGATGAATAGTGGAAACCCACTCAAATACCTCTAAATATTAATAGTGTCATCCTTGATGAACGAAACATACTTTAACAACTCTAAAAACCTTCTTTCATATTTATCAATGGTCATACTCCCAAGATTGAGTTCAAAGAACTCTTTCATTCTCTTGTCATAGTACCTCTTAGTCAAGTATTGATTTTCAAAATAGTTCTTGAATTCCTTCCAAGTAACATTTTTCTCCTTAATGTGTTGCACCTGCACAAGCTGATTCCACCACATGGATGCTTTTCCTTTGAGATGGTAGATATCAATTCTTCCTTCTACGTATGAAGAATAATTATGCAATTGAAAATACTTTCTCATGCCCAACATCCATGTCTCTGCATCTTCATCCTTCTTGTGCTTACCATCAAATGTAGGAGGTTTTATTTTTTTCATTTCTCCCCGTAGCTCATCCACCCCAGTCCTCTTCTTATGCTTCCTGACAGGGGATGAACTTGAGCTAGTAGGTTTTCTCCTACTGGAATGTCTTGGAGAGTGATGGTGATGTCTGCTAACACTCCTTGTTCTTCTTTTCCCATCAGGAGACCCGTGAATTCATGATTTTCTTGAGCCACTCTCCTTATCCAATTTATTTTCTATTTTGTTTAATATTTAAATTAACTTCATGTTGAATTCCTCCTGCTACTCCTTGTCTTTCATAAGACTTGCATTATCATCTTTATCATCTCCTCCAAGTTCAATCTTTCTTCCTTTCCTTCTCCATGTCCAATTGAGTTTTCACCTTCAATAGCTATATGGACATCCATCCCTCTGATATCACCTTCATGGATATAAGCCTCTTGTGTATCTTCCATCTCTCTGCAAAAATGTGCAGCCAACAAAATCTGTTAGGCTAATTGATTCAACAATTTCATGAAATTATGAACCATTCTGGTTCAATAATACATCAAACTTCTTTCTTATGATTTCATGAAAAATTTACTATTCAGCTCAATATTTTGGGTGAAAAATTATATTCTACTATTCAATACCTTTCCAACGACTACTTCCTTTATCAATTCTAAGTCTCGAGCAGATAGTTATGGATATTTTTTAAAACAATTTTATTTTCAGTGAGGCCGATCCTTGTACAATTGTTCTTCTTCTTCAAAGTTGAGTTAGCTCTTGGAATCATGATGAATCCTCTATTTAAGTTTCTAGGCTCCTATATTTTTCTTCCAATGCAGGTCCATATAAACCAAAAACCCCATGGGCTCCTTCTCTAAGCCCTTTTCTGTATTTAAAAACAATTTTTGGGCACTAACCCTTTTCCTTCAACCCCCAATCTAATGTGACCACGGGTTGTGACCAAGATCTTAATTGAAAGGTTCTTATCTAGAGTGTTATCACATATGTTTGTGCGAAGGGGTGTTTTTCCTTAGGAAGAGACATCATGGTGAAAAAATGACAAAGGAGGGTTAAAACCCACTTGTCCTAAGTATTGAGGCCCGAGCGCGTGATTTTAAGGTGCACGTGGATCTGGACGACCAATATCTGTGTGCTCATTTCTACGGCATAGGGCCCATATCATACCCCCCTCTTCATTCTACCTTTAGCGGGGGGGTCCGAGTTGGTGGTTTTTGAATGCAGGCCCTCCACGGTCGTTGCATCTCCTCGTGAACTCGGAACCCCCCCTGAACTTTACCACTTACCACTCTCCCCCCCCTCCAAGTAGATCACTTACCACTCCATCCTCCCACTGCCATATGTTCCCCACTCCATCCCTCTCCTCCACATATCACATCTCCCTCACCTCGTCATCCTTTTGTTGCAGCACACTTGTCCTCCACTCACCTCCGTGTCATATCCCTCTTCACTTCCACCTACCATATATTGCCATGTGTTCTCCCCTCGTACTTCATATCACCTCCATCTAGGAAGGTTGTCCCCACTGCGCTTACTACCGTAGTCTCTCTTCCGCCTCCACATCATGGTCCTGTGCCACTTCTCTTTTGTCCTATCACACCTCAGCACACACATTTTATTCCACCCTCACCTTCTCAATCACCTTTCCTCTATCACATCAGTCCAACTGGCCATCCCTCATCCGTTGATTCCATGCCGATCGCACAAAATGCCCCTGCCCCGTCAGTTCTATCCATGACTGCCAACTAGGTCCCCTTGTAATGGTCCAACGAAGCAACAAACATCCAAGGGAAAACCACCACGTCCTTCAGGTGAAGAGTTGACTCGGGCCTCTCAGATCCCGATGCAAAAGTTAATGTAAATAAAGAATGTGGGTGAGACATCATCTCCTTCCTTAAGTAGAAGGCCAGTAGGGGAAAAATTGCAGAAGCAAACTGTCAGTTTCGTCTGACAAAGATCACATCTGAAAGAAGACTGCATGGGCAGTATGACCAACATCTGCATGGACATCTTGACAGAGAAGTTTTTCAACGCAAAGCCTTAAAAGCATGACATGATCACATCTTCAACAGTTGGAGTTGGTTTTGAGTATATGTAGGCATTTTTTCTATTTTGATTGGTGTTGATGGTAGAGAAAAACTCTTGAATTGTAAATTTTTAATGAACTCTCTGGTTATGTGGTTATATATATGCATTTGAGACGTCTTGTTTAATGACAATCAACTTTCTTACTCCCTCTTGTTTCCCACTGATGTTGAAAGAGTTCATGATTGATTGATTCACTTGAATTATTGTGACTGCATTATGATGAAAGTTTGATTATAGTGTTGTTATAATTCCTTTCAGTTCTTTGAGATTTAAATTCGAGAAGTTCTTGTGTTTAAATTCTTCCTCCTTGGGATATTGAAAGACTTGATTTCCTCGGTAGACCTATACATTTTATCACTGAAGTCTTCATCCCACTCACCCTTAATACAACGTACTGTCTGAAGTTAAACTAAGACCTCAACTACTCATACATATCATTCCAAATTTCTGATTTACGACGATATTTTCCCGAGATTGAGCCCATTTAACCCCTTTTTATAACCAACCTATGACATAAAAATTTGATGGGTATCGAGCCTACCTCTGCTGCAATCCAGGGGTGACTTCTGGTGCCATTATCGGGGACAAATTGAAGATTTTCCCTGAGATTGAACGACAAAGCTTACTTGTTTTGAAGGTGCATCAAAACCCAGGACATCAAGATTGCAGTTTTGCACCTTGTTGGATTACTAAGAGGGGGGGTGAATCAGTAATAGCGTAATTATAATCCTTTTTCTTCAAATTTTATATCAATGTAGAATTATTATCCAAAAATGAGCAGTAAGAAATAAACAATCACACACATACACAATACACCAGTGTTTTACGTGGAAACCCAAATCAGGAGAAAACCACAGAATGATTTTTCTTATATGTCTTGAAGAATTACATTCATTGGAAGCACCAACTTCCTTTGTTTTCCATCTGCAACTGGAAGGAGGCTCCAACACCCTAGTTTCTCAGGCTACAACCTGAGGGAAGCTCCAACTCCCCAATTCTCTGGCTACAACCAGAAGGAGGATACAACCCCTAATGTTCTCTGGCTACAACCACCTATCCTTGCCTCGTCCTGCCACCTAGAAGTAGAAGTATAATGATGGAACCACTGTCACACTATCACTTTGAGATATACCACTGTAAACCTGTAACAATAAATTTGAACCATGCATCAACCATGCATCAACCTATACCTCAACCTGTAATCAACCTGTACCATAAACAAGTGCATCCAACCATGTACCAA
>SNQJ01S0005555.1:26702-56395 GCA_010110895.2 Picea sitchensis | reverse complement strand
AGATGTCTAGAGTTTTAAGCCTAGAGTCTTCGATTCCAAGTCTAAATCTGTGTAAATGATATTATGAAGAATAATTTCCAAATCAAAGACACAAATTTAAAGTCTCTTTGAATGATTTCCAACCAGCAAAGAAAGAGACAAAATTTGTGTAAAACATCTAAGGTTTTAAGCTAGAAAAGTAGGACAATTTGCATCTAACTCAACATAATTGATTTTAAATCTAATTTTTATGATTTTTTCGATGAAATATTCAGATCTAAACCAAAGAATAAATTCCATATTACGACCTTGAAACAAAGCAGACAACAATGGCCCCAATCAAGCAAGACATACTAAGGTTTAGAGGAAATTTCCAACGATTCATTTGAGGAAGTGAGAGCCAAGCTTTAGGCATATTTTTAGAGTTTTATAGCTCAAATGCAATCTGATTTTAAAGTATTTTTTCCTAGCAAATTCATAGTGCATTTAGTTATACTAAGTTTCATTGTTCAACATGTATTTCCCAACTAACTTGGCAGGGACTGCGTTGCCATGCAACCCTTGTTTGAATCAAGGTGTACATACTATTACTTTATTCGAATTCAAGCCATTGTGTGACGAAGCATACTATTATTTGAATCAAGGTGTACATGATGCGAGCCTTCATTTATTTTATAAAGATATATAAATTCTAAATAGATGTTTAAAGTCTAAACTTTCAATTATAGATTCATCATATGTTTATGTTTAGTAAACATAAAGAGAAAAATAATTTTAAGTTCAGAAAACAAACAAACTCAATAGCCTCGTAATTTTAGGCATTAATTTTTTCAAATTATAAATTTGAAATGGGATTTGCCATTCCAATATAATCAAAAAATTTCACATGAATATTTGTGAAAATTTTGTTTTAAAAGCTAAAATCTAAGCATAAATAGAAATATCAATTGAAATAAAATTAGTTTTTTTTTCAGTGTTTATTTTTTCATTATTAGTTTTTTTTCAGTGTTTATTTTTTCATTATTAGTTTTTTTAATTGAACTCAATCATTAAAATAAATTAAAATTATTAAAATTATAATTAATTTTTCAAGAGAAGATAATGATAAAATAGTAGCATTGAGAAGCTTTTCACACAAATTTCCTCGTTATTCCCATGTCTAGATTATTATAATGTTTATACTTTATTTTTATGTTGATTACTATATAATACTTTTATTATAATCCACTTTATTTGTAATAAAATAATTAAACTAGTTTAGATCCATCTTAATTTTTATCTATCAATCAAATGTTGAGATGAATTAAATCTTTTAATGTGAAAATCTCTTTTAAAATGTAAAACTTAAAAAAAGTTTGTATTTCAATTTTTTTCAAATCGAGAGGGGGGTAGGGTATGTATACCTTTATAGACTTTACCAGTCAAATCGTTGGGCGGAGGGGGTCCCTTGTCCCACAAACAAGGGGGTCTCATACACCAATTTGGTGTGTTGGCTTGGTCGCGACCTTAAAAATAGATTATTATTATTATTATTATTATTATATCTTTTTAATTTTTATTAATAATATTAATATAAAAACTTTCTTGAATATTCTCGTTCGCTGGTTAGAAAGTAGGCTAGTTTTACACGTCATTAATACTGCAATGTTATCATTGTTTCCAAATGCCTCTATAATAAAGTACCAATTTTATCACATTTGGACCCTCTCCATCAATAATTGAGTAGACGATTTCCATGTGAGACAAAATTGCGATTCTTGGGTGGAATAAGAGACAATCTTCGAGATAATTTTGACATGTGATTATTAAGTGTCGTAGGCTAAACATTCTACAAAATGACGATTTGGGGGATATTTGCCCGAAAATCCGGTGAGAAATTGTTGGATTTTGAGTGATTATTTATGTATAATCTGAGTACCCCAGGGGTTTTTCAGCATGCTGAATCCATTTCTCCATTCAGAAATGAATTTTGAACAACAAAAAATAGTGATTTGTGTAAATTTATATCGCCTGATTCCAATGAAAAAGGTCATTTCCTAAAACAGCTAGCCAACGCCTTAAACATTACTCAAACATTACTAAAAAGGTGAGTAGCATTAGCAGTAGCATCAAGCATTAGTAAAAAGGTGAGTAGCATTACTCAAACATTGCTAATAGTGAGTAGCATTATAATAGCAGTAGCAACAAGCATTACTGAAAAGGTGAGTAGCATTATAATAGCAGTAGCAACAAGCATTACTCAAACATTCTCATATCTTTCATGTTGTCTTCTTTTTTTGGCTGTTCAGAATCTGGATGCAGCAGTAAGAGACTTCTCTATCACATCAAAACGTTCTCAAGAAGTACTGTTTGCACAACCTTTCTTAGATTATGGTTTAGTGACAGTTGTTCCATTGAAAGATCGAGATACCGTTAGTTTGGGATGGGTTTTTACGAAACCTTTCACCGCTGCAATGTGGCTACTAATGGTGAGGTTCTTCATGTTCGGAGGGGTGGTGGTCTATATTTTGGAGCGCAAAAACAATCAGCGGTTCCAAAGGCAACCTATAAAGCAATTAGGAAGCATATTATGGTAAGTAACAAATTTGGTCGTGCTTTGTTTTATATACCTATCAATTGGACAGGATAAGCAACTATGGGAGTGAAGGAATGTCTTGGAAAACTCATTAAAGTTAGCAATGTTTGTTTGTGTGCAGGTTCAGTTTTACAACTTGGTTCACTAATTAGGGTAAGTTGTTCTCTTTCTACATCACAAATTCCTTGTTTGTCCTATGTTTTATCTGTTTAAGACATATGGAACTTTTATCAAAAAATTGATTTAGGATAGCAGATGATATCCAGACCGTAATGGGGTGCATAGTAGTTGTGACCTGGTTTTTTGTTATTGGAATTCTACAATCATGTTATTGTTATTGGACAAATCGGTAAATGCGAACATAAACTAATCTCCCTAGATCTACCTAGATCTAGAACAAAACAAGACAGGACATGACACTTCCCCTAAGTTATAATCATTGATCTAAGTGTCAAAGAAGGAATTGGTGACTTACCTTTGAGATCGCTTCCTTATATCTTTGTTGTTCTTGCTCCGCTCCGCTGCTCTTGTGAAACCAGATCTGCAGTGACACAAACCAACCAAAGTGAAAGCAACTATGATAGATTCAATGAAAACTTAGACACGTGATCAAGGAGTCATGTAATAAAATGAGAATAATTTTATGGGAAAGAAACATGCCACTGTATTATATTAAGTAAAAGTGGAAGATACAACCAAAGTGCCTTGATGTCGTGAGTTCCCTTTCAGTGGTCCTTTGTTCCAACACACACATACACTTGCTCTGAATTTGCATGAAGATAATCCACAAAGCTTGATGGACAAATGGAGGCCTCATGCATCAATTGTATCAGGATCCTTCACACAGTCTTCATCCTATTCTTTGCTCAATCTTGCTTGACCTTGGTTAACCTTTTCCATGAGAAGCCCATTATTATATAGGAGAAGCTGAAGTGGTTAAAGGGATGAGGATGATCCCACTAGATCAGAGAAGTCAGTAGGATCATAACCATATGGATGCCACCTCACATTCCAGAAGATTCTCCTTCTAGAAACTTCTTGAACCTCTTTCCTCTTTTGGCTTTCAAACGTCGCCGCACCCTGCCTATATAGCAGCTTACGAAAATCCTGCAGGCCAGCTATAGAGCAGCCTGCAGAATCTTTGATTTTAGCATTGTATACTATGGGTAGCCTGCAACGTCCTTCTAAAAAGTAGTCTTGCAGAGGATGAAAGCAGTCACTCTTCTCAGGCAAAAGATGATTTTGAGGGAATGATTACATGCTTGTAAAGTTATCATCAGGGTGACCAAAATAATGTGTAACAGAATGCCCCCCAAAGTATAAGGTCGGAACCGATGATGACCGAAATACTTTGTAAAATACGTGTGTGTGTCGGGAACAAAGAACGCACCAATCAAACCTGCAAACAAACAAGCATTTGTACAATATGATACCATATCTGAAGTAGGCATTCCCATGTTCAGACTACAAATGATTGAACTCATAAATGTAAGTCATGGCCACCAATTATACACCGTGGATCCATGTCGTCGAGATTCTACATAGCCACCAGAAATACACCGTGGATCTATGTATTAGAAAGTGTAAATTCAAACACAGCCATGAGACATACAATGTGGATCTATGTGTCAATTCAAATTATAAATACTCCATCGCAACCTGGGCCGAAAAGATAAGATCCAGGGTCTTCAATCTCGTCGTCCATAAGTATGAATCTAACCATGCGATTACAGGTGCTGAAGTCAAACATGGCAGAAACCACTTGATTACCATTCATTGATGAAAACTGTTAACAAGTGCGAGGGAAATCACCATTGATGTCAATGACTCCCAAGGTACCTTAGTACAATCCAATGAATGTGAATAAATGAGTTGAAGTCGAACACTCAATGAAATCCCTCGATCAGGGACCAATGATGTGAATCCACTGTCGAGGGTGAATAAACCTGCCATTGAGACATGCAGGCTCTCAAGTACTAAATGATTTCTAAGTCTTGTTCCTGAATGATGATTTGAAGTTGAAAGGAAAAAGACTCGTCACAGGAGGGCCTTGATGTATCCCCCATCAGTGACACGAAATAAATAACAGATTAAGGGTAGATCAAAGTATGAAAATGATCTGAAACTAACATAGGGAAGGCCGATATGGTAATAAATGACAATACAGATGGCTGACTCAAGAGAGGACTTATTGGGACTGCTCTTGAACATATGGATGACACGATGACAGTCTTGGCAGCTTTGACTCAAATACTACCCAAGATGTAAACTTGCAGAAAGTCAGACGATAGACAAATGGATTTCCCAACCCGGATTCAAATGACGAAGGGGGTGTCATGTTCAAGAGCGACTAGTACTGCCACTAACATAGGTACAGAAACACATCTCTTTCCCAAATTTTCCCCCACCATTTCTGGCGAGTACCTCTTTATTTTTACACAAGCTTGAGGATGATAACATATGCTTGTAATGTAATCTCATCCTTCGGATGAGTCCCTCAGAGTACTTTTAACGAACCCTAAGAAGGAGTGGTTCGATCCCATGTGGGTCTTTCGATGTTTGTTTAACGAGTCCAAAGATAGAAAACTCGGGTGTTTCTCATGTTTATAGAGTTTGAAAACAATTTAAAGAGAACTCTCTTAGTTCATTTTTCGTAAAATAGTTCGACAAGACCGAAAAAGTGATAAACTATCGCCCATCGAACGTTTTATTCAAATACTTTTACGAGTGTGAACAGAATAAGGTCGCTCGACAATCTTTTCATTTTTATGGAGTGTGAAAATAGCTTAAATGATACTCCATGTGTGTCTCTTTTTGTGTTACCAAGACGAGTACGAAAGGACGACAAAAGTATACTCGGTTGCGTTCTCATAATTTTTCGAGCACGAGAATGAACGAAGAGTGAACTTGAGGTTTTACTAAAAACCCATAAAAAGTATCGACATGTGTAACGAAAAGAAAACAAATTATGGAACAAAGATCCATACTCCATTAATTAGGACTCTAGTCTTCTTCCTACAAGAAACAAGACACTCACGAGACTATTAGTTTTGAGCGTTTATAACCAAACACATTTATATAATATAAAATATTATGAAAAGGGTAAAAATTGAAATAAATAAGAGTAAGAGTTCTTTTTTACCATTTCATTTGTATTTGGTCAAGAACTTATCTAAAAACCCCTTTTTCAACCCTTACTTCGGCGGTCGATTGCGAGGAGCACAGGCGATCAATCAACGAACGATTTCAGTGAAAACAATAAGTTTTTCATCTTCTTCCTTTTCAATGGTTTAAAATTTATTTTTAGTGGTCAAAAAATGATTTTTTGGGTGATTTTTGGGCCGATAGGCATGCGCTGGGGCCGCCATAGGTGGCCAATATTGGGCCCTGCAAAAATCTCGCACTGTAACTGAAGCTCAGTTGCAGCGACCGAAAACCAAAAAAGAAAAGCAAGCGTTGAACCAAAAAGAATTCCAAAAAGGTTGGATAAAGGTGCTAACTGTCCTCTCTTACTTCCATGCAGGTGTTTGATCGCAAAAAATTTGGAATGGAGAGAACGTGAGCATGAAGATGATGACTCTATGGCTTTGAATGATCCAGGAACCATTAACGCTCTTTGGCAATGTGGCCTATTGAAATTTTTCAAAATTCAGGGCATGAGAGCCCAACGAAGACTATTAGAGTACTTGGTCCATATGTGGGACACAGAACATCAAGTATTGCATATGGGTGTTCATGTCCTTTCCTTGGACATTGAAGATATTTACTTTCTGACAGGGTTATCTCGTCGTGGGGCATGTGTGACTCTGACAGGGGGTCGAGGTGGTGGCTTGTCGATGAGCGAGTATATCCGTCGGCACTATGAACCTGATGTCGAAAGGCGGAAAGGTAAAGTGGCTATCCAAGGTGTGCGGGATCTGACTCTCAGAACCGTCCTCTTTACCATTGCATGGATGGCAGCAAGCGCGTCGCTGCACATGGCACTCCAAAGTTATTTTCAATATGCCATTGAATGTTTGGAACCTCAAGTATTCAATTGGTGTGACGGTGTGCTCCGCAGTATGAAGACACAACTCACTAAAAGCAAGAGAGGAAACCTAAAGTAGTTTGGGTATGGGTCCATTTTGGTATCTTTCTTCTTAGAAAGAGTCCCTCATTTGCGGCTACAGGTAGAGTGGGGAATACCAGCCCCACGAGACCCAAGAATGAAATGGTGGCGTGACCTTATGGATCGGCACGTAGCGAGACCTATTATCAAGTACAATGATGCATTTTTTGACTGGTTAAGGCCCCAAATCTTGATGATTGATGATTATGCGTATGTCGGCCTGGACTTTTGGGGTGATCCCGACTTGGCTCTCCCTGAGGGATTTCAGTGGGGAGATCTAGGTAAGAAAGACATTTTGTTTTTTTTATAATGTTTTGTGGTTTTTAGGATATTAGGTGTTTTTTGTGTTTTCGATCTAAAGACTAATTAGAGACTTTTGAGGCGAGGAGAGGCAGGTGTGGTAGCAGGGTGGGATGCCGACAACTATGAGGCGATGGAGCAGAACTTAGAAGGCTTGATGGCAGGCATTCCCGATATGTAAATCAAGGAGGTCCCGAGGAATTATCAACGCCATACTGTAGGCCTGTCCGACTCACTTAGTCGGTTACTTCGCAGGGTAGCATGGGCAGTAGTGTGCTATCGCGAGCGACATCCATGATGTTATTTTGTAGGAGCCATGGGCTCTATATTTTGATACTTTGGTCTTTGGATGGAAGACACTTTTTGTAAAACATTTTCATTATATATATACATGAGGCTTCTACCAGCTTACTCTGCTTTTATATACAATGTGTAATGTGTGATTGGATTTATAAATGTCTCAAATGTCTGACTAACACATAATTAGCTAGAGCATCAGTTAATGTATTTAGACATCTAGGAATGTGTTGATATTCAATATAATCAAAATAACATTCCAAGAGGTGAATTCGTAGATATACCCGTAACAAAGTAGGACTTCAGATAGTGTAGACATTAGTTAACAGGAGCACTACTAGCTGCGAATCAAGTCGTACAATGAAGTGACGAATCCCAAGTGAGATAGAATCGGTCAATAATTCAATGGTTGCGCTACATTCTGCGATATTATTGGTTGCATGACCAAGGCAAACACCTTGTAAACTGATAAGTTCATTGGTGGGTGCATAGATTGCCCAAGCAACAGAAGCTAGGTTCTAAGTACTACGGATAACACCATCGGCGAAGCCAATATAGGGTAGAGAAGATGTCGACATCTAGAAACCAAGCACAACGCAAGGTAAGCAATTGGGGGTCAAAACCAAATAATGAAAAACACACAAAAGTAACACACAAGAGTATGGTACAGTAAAAGTACAAGCACTCATGCAGAGACAGTCTAAGCATAGTACTTCTTCAAGTAAAGCCCATTTCTGGGTTCACTCAAAGGAATGTCATCATAATCTACTAACTCGTAATCTCCCTTCTCTAACACTCGTTTGAGGATATATGGACCACGCCACATAGCCTCGAATTTTTCGGCTCCTAGCAGATCACGATCTTGTTCATAGAGGAGAACTAGATCTCCCTCAGAGAAAACACGTGGCTTGACATGCTTGTCATATTGGGATTTTACGTGTTTCTTCTGGGTTTCAATAAATAGGGTGGCATCACGACGGGTCTCATCTAATTGCATAAGATACAATAGACGTTCCTCTTCGGCAGAGGTGTTCAGGAGAAGTTCGATGGCTAGCTTCAAAGATGGTATTTCACATTCAATCGGGAGAACGACTTCAATGCCGTAGACTAATTGAAAGGGGGTAAATCCCGTAGCAGACTTCACAGACGGCTGAGAGGCCCATAATGCCGAAAACAACATCATGTGTCAGGTGGTCTTATGGATTCCTATTATCTGATGAGACATGGTGATAAGGATTTTATTTATTGCTTCAACTTGGTCGTTGGCCTGTGGATAGTAGGGGGTTGAGTTTTCATGCCGAAGACCCAACTTGTTGGTAAGTTCAGACATCATAAAGTTTCGAAAATGGCTACCGTGATCAGTGACGATAGCTTGCGGGATCTCGAATCAAGTAATAATATGATTAAATATGAAAAGGGTTGCAGTTTTCCTAGTATTGTCGAATGTGGGCATCGCCTCGGCCCATTTTGTGAAATAATCCACGGCTACAATAATGTATCCATGCCCCCCGGCCGAGTGAGGGTTACAGGTCATGAAATCAATGCCCCATTTCGTGAAAGGTCCAATGGAAACTACAGGGTGTAAAGGAGCAGGATGTGATCTTATCTTGTTGTTGTATGTTTGGCAAGCATGGCATTTTTGGATGACAATAATACAGTCTTTGAATAGAGAAGGCCAAAAATACCCTGTTCGTAAGATCTTTTGGGCAGTAGCATACCCAAACATGTGAACACCAC
The DNA here is from genome assembly GCA_010110895.2 of Picea sitchensis. Classification (NCBI taxonomy): domain Eukaryota; kingdom Viridiplantae; phylum Streptophyta; class Pinopsida; order Pinales; family Pinaceae; genus Picea; species Picea sitchensis. The sequence continues at coordinate 47,399 of SNQJ01S0005555.1, read as the reverse complement.
ATCCTCCAGAGTGGCAGTCATTCAAATCTTTCTCAGCTTCATCATAGGTGAGACATCGTCGAAAAACATAGTCAACAATGCGACGATAAAGTGTGTTACCGAGGATGATATATTGACGATCTTGATATCGTATACGACGACGGTCAGCGCTAGATAGATCGGGACATAAAGTTTGAGTCTGGAGATATATAATGATATCTCCATACCAAAGGTCATCGAAACTGATCAGAAAAAGAGATTTGTCGGGTAGAGAATCTTCTGCTACATTTTTTGTCTCAGTGCAAGGGAGATCACACATCAGTTCAGCAAACACCAAATATTTCTTAGACTTAGCATGTTTGAATTCTAAGTCAAACTCCTGGAGAATTACTATCCATTTGGAGTATTTCCCCCCTAGCAATTGGTGTGTAAGAATGTGTTGCATGGAGTTGCAATCGGAAATTACAGTGGTCTTGCGTAATAAGATATAGTGACGGAAACGTTGGAAAACTTGAACAACTGCCAAGGCTAGTTTTTCAACATGTAAGTATTTGGCCTCGGTAGTCATGAGACTTCGACTCAAATAATAAATGACATGTTCGTCGTGTGAATCATCTTCTTGGACTATAACCATGGTGATGGTAGAGTCCGAAGCAACGAGATAAATGAAGTAATCTCGACTATAATCGGGTGGGAAAAGTAATGGGGTACGGGTTAAAGTCAGTTTCAAATCTTTGAAAGCTTTGTTGGCAGTGGAATCTCATACGAACTCAGAACCTTTCTTGAGCAATCGAGTAAATCCGAGCGTTAATTGAGCATAGTTTGGGATGAAACGACGTAAAAAGTTTGCCTTCCCTTGCAAACTTGGAAGCTGATGAAGTGAAGAAAGAGGAGGGAGATTGAGGATCGCCTCGACCTTCAAAGGATCACCTTCCCTTGCAAACTTTGAAGCCGACGAAGTGAAGAAAGAGGAGGGAGATTGAGGATCGCCTCGACCTTCAAAGGATCGACCCTGATCCCCTAGCGTGAAATGATAAAACCTAGGAGTCAGCCAGACTCCACACAGAAAACACATTTGTGTGGGTTTAAGTGTATACGATAGAACCGACAACGAATGAAAATGGCTTGGAGGTGTGTCATATGGTCATTACGATGCATGGAATGTGTCGGTAGGTCATCTAGATATGGTTGTACAATGTGCTTAATATCATGAAAAGCATAAGACATGGCACGTTGAAAATTCGCATCGGCGTTATTTAAATCGAAGGGTAATTTTCGGTAGGCAAAGGTGCCCCAAGGACAAATAAAAGAGGTTTTGTGTTGATCCGCGAGCAAGATATTGATTTGATTATAGCCGGAGAAATCATCCATTAAAGAGAAAATTTCACTCCCAGTGCAATTGTCAACGATCTGGTCAACGAAGGGGGTGAGAAAGTTGTCCTTGGGACAAGCTTGATTTATATCCCTATAATCGACGCAGAGACATATCGTACCTTGTTTCTTGTTAACCTGAATGAGATTGGATACCCAATCAGTTAAAGCCACAGGATAAATAAAGCCAGCTTTAAGAAGTTTTTCGACTTCAAGCTTAATAGCAGCTGCTTTACGGGGGTGGACCGGACGAAGTCTCTGCTGGACGGGTCTATCGCCCGGGTACGTCTTAATTTCGTGTACAACAATATCAGGGTCAATACCTGGATTTCTTCATAGCTCCAAGCGAAGATGTCACGAAACTCTTGGAAAAGTGATTTATATGCGACAACCTCGTCAGTGGAGCACGAAGCTCCGATATGAACATTTTCAACAACTATGAGTTGAATGGATATGTGGAGGGGGATGGTGGGCGAAATATTACTTAAGTTCCCTTCATATAACACGTCGTGTGATGGCTCGGGAATAGAGAAAATGACAGCAACGGTCGATGAAGTCGAGATCCGTTTGTAACTCTCGATGGTGTGTTGTTCGAGGAAGAGAATGGAACGATGATGTCCAGCATCCCAAGGGGTATCTTCCATGGACATAATCGACATAATCATCTCGTCCATGGGAAAAATAATGTGGAACGGGTCAGGAGATGAAACACCAAGAGAGAGGGTAGAAGAGGTTGTCGATTGAATGGCTTGATAGGAAGATTCAACCAAACTTAAAGGCATTTGGTTGCCATAGCGAGGATAATCACCAGGTTTGGGTATTACCCATGGGTCAGAAGATGTGTGAGTTTGGCGAACGAAGGTGGAAATCATGTTGATTGAGGCAACCAAAGGAGGTAGAGCATCGGGAGGTGGGATTGGGAACGTACCCATCAAAGTCGAATCTTTAAGTAGGCCCACATCAACGTTCTCATACCCAGGCGGTGTCTTCACGATAAAAGTTATGTTGCTAGTACGGGTGTCGGAGTTGAAAAAGGCTAGCTAGTTGACGGTGATGACCTTTCCCTGATGTGGAAAATGTAAAACACGGAAAAGGGTGGACACAATGGCACGCATCACATCAATCCAGCTACGGACAAGTAAGAGGTTATAATCGAGAGGTGCATCAAAGACCTCAACTTCAAGATTGACCGATTTGCCTTCCAGCGTAATAGACAACGAAGGAAGTACACCGTAGGGTTTAAGGCCAGAGCCATTGAAGGCTTTAAGCATGTTATGTGATTCAGTAAGAGGAGCAGAGCCGATGGATTTCCAATAGGAAATAGACATTACACACGTGGAGGCACCCTCATCAATAACAGTGCTACATATGTTCTTTTCGGAGACAACAACTTGTATTTGGAATGCTAGTTGAGGGGGGAGTCTCAGAATGTGATCTTCGAGGTAAAAAATTATCAAATTTGTATCCATAGGATCAATTCCACCGATAGCCTTTAGCAGTGCCTTCCGTTGAGCAGGGCAACTTTGGAGGACTTCGAGAGCCAACATCGCAGAAGGTTCTTGCGCTAGATCTTCTACAATACTGTAGTTCTGAGCAGTATGTGCATGAGGGTTGAAGGCAAACTTTTGAACAACACCCTTTAGGGGAGGGCGAAGAACTGTATCGAGACTCGACCGTTCGAGATGAAGAGGACCATTGGGAGGTGAAGTTGAAGGAGGTTGTTGAACCAATGAAGGTGGTATATCGTCAACCTTCTCCTTTGAGAAAGAATAATCTTTGGCTCGAGCGGTCAGTGTAACTTCATTCTTTCTGGAATCACCAGTACACATGAGTACATAAGAAGTAGTAGAGGGAGAGGGTTGGTCATGGATGACTAGTTGGGCCCGCTGTTGAGAAGGGAAAGGTTGAGACAAAACGACAAGTGTGGGAGGTTTCGCGGTCCGTTGGAGGAACTTAGTAACCTCGGCTCGTCTTGAACAATCTTTCGTATAGTGATCGTCACCATAGATAAGGCAAGGGTATCGGGGTTTGCGCTTATCCTTATCATCAGCAGGTTGGGTTTTGTCTTTCTCAAATTGCAGGTTATGTTTATCCTCCTTATTCCTACCCTTCCCTTTTTTAGACTTATTCTTTCTGGCAGGGGTAGATTGAACAGAGTTAACCTCAGAGGTTTTGCCAGTGGGAGGAGTAGGAGACAGAGCATTTTGAACATTAGAAGCATTAGAATTGGGGTTGGTGGGAGAGGCTTGTGTATGGAAAGTGACAATCACACCATCAGCCGCATGAGAAGCAACAGGGGTAGTTGAAGTACCAGTAGTAGAAGGGCGAAGTGCATCAAGGAGTAAGTCGTAAAGAGTACTCGTTTGTGAATATATGAGGTCGAGGTACTGAGCACGATTGATAGCCTATTCTTCGGTGACAACTCCACCCATGGAAATATCATGAGAGATCTCATTCATGAATGATTTTGTGAACCACTCTGCCAATAAATGATCGGGAAGATCAAGTTTGATCAAACGTTGTCTTCGTCTCCACACATGAATGTGATCAGAGATGTGAGTGGCCTTAGTTTGTTTGAAGGAACTCGGGATCTCGGTTCCTGTTTCATAACGGATCGGTAATTGGTAGTGTGTAAGGAAAGCCATGGCTAGGTTATTAAAGTCAGTGAAGAAACCTCGTGGTAGTTCTATATACCACTTTGCAGCCGAACCCGTGAGAGTTCGTTGGAAGAGTCGTAACCAAATGGAATCATCCATCAAAGAGTTGGATGAACACCAAAGGTGGAAAGTCATGAGATGGTTGTTCGGATCCTCTCCTAGTTTACCATCAAATTTTGGTATGTCGAACGATAATTTGGCTGGTATAATGGGCCAGTGGGGAGAATGTAGGATAGGATCATTTAAGATTCTAGACAGATCAGGTAGGTCCAAAGTGGCTAAAAAGGGTAATTGTTTATGCAACGGAGGATACTGGTGACTTTGGGGAGGGAGTCCAGTCGGTATACCAGTAGGACCATAAGAAGTCTGTATGTGAGGCGAAGGTCCTAACATATTTGGACGTGTGTGCGAAGGCATGTATCCCATAGGGTTGTACTTATTGGAGATGTTCCCTTGGGGAGGGACACTAGATTGAACGTTCGAACCCCAAATGGGATTGGAAGAACCGAGGTATGACTGGCCCAAACTACGGGGTATAAAAGAGCTAACTTGAGGTTGTTGCCCCCCAGATGATTGTGGATTTCCTTGAATGAGAAGATTACAATATTGGGCTAGTGATCCGGGGATGTTCTGTCCATATTGTGGATTATATCCTCTGAGTGGGGGTTGTCCTCCAGGTGAGGATGATGCCCCAATTTGGGTCTGACTTCCAAATTGAGTTCCCCCCCCTAGGTTATGCTATCCCCCAATAGGAATCTGATAACCAAAAGTGAATATCAAAGTAGAAATTCCAAAGGTGGTAGAACCACTGGGTCCAAATCCTCCTATTAAAGGTGGATAAGACCCTCAGGAGAGGAATTGGGATGGTGTCAGAATAGACTGGAAGCAACATTATACCCAGGAGGAGTAAAGACTCTAGAAGCTCTGGATGGAACTTGGGTAGGAATGGGGATAGAAGAATTCAAGGCATTATACCCAAGAGGGAGTGACGGGATTTGTCTAAACGAACGCGGTGTACCAATAGGAGGTTGGCTAGCCACTGTGTTCCCGGTGGGGATAATCGTAGTGTTTGGGACCATTGTGGAGTGGGCCTACTGAAGAGGGATAGTTGAGCTAGGACCAGCTTCCGAACCAACGAAGATATAGCAAGTTGTACTGTTAAATTAATCTAAAGGTATCATAAATGTAGTACATGTTTCGGGTGGTTCATAAACGACAGGTATCTCAGCTTCTGCCTCTGAGTCAGGAGGGTTCCGTCTAGAAGTCGGAGTTCGAGATATGTCAGTGGTCCAAAAAGGATCCTCGTTTTCAAGGCCAGCAAGGATTCCAGTTGGTATTCCAAAAGTGTCAACAACAAGTTCTCTGAACGAGTTCAGTTGGAGAATACATCTCTCGTATCCAGGAGGTAAGCAGAAAGCATCCAAACAATCAGAAACGATTCAAAAAATTTCCAAAGAGTGAGTTCTCTCCGCTTGTGAAGGTATGTGGTACTGGATCTCACTCTGTTGAGGAGAGTCCTCTGGTGTATTAGGGAGAAAGGGTTGGGAAACTTCCAGATCTTCCAGAGGTAGTCCTTGCATCCTACGTGAATGACATGGAGGGTCAATGTTGGTTGAACTGAAAATTTTACGAAAAAAATCTATGGCCAACTATGTAAACAAACAACACTCGCTAGTAGAATCTAGGAATCAAAACCATGCAAACAAAACCTTCTTATCGTGAAGTCACTAGTTGGTGATGAAATCCAACGTTGCGAAGTCAAGACAAGAAGGGGTTGGGCGAGGGTGGAAAAGTTACGTTGACGACCTGCTTAACGGACTTACACCTTGGTGCAAGCTCCCACACATAATCATGGGTATACCCTCCAAGGAGCCCGAGTGAGTCTGACCAACGTCGATTCAAGGTTCCATGAAGACTTTCCCCTCCACAGTCACCTTGTGTAAGACCCTAAAAATATAGGCAACTAAGGCTACCAAAAACAACAATGATGCCTGGGGAGACAGTCGACAGTCTGATCCACGTGCAACGGCAGGGTATCTAGCCCAAAATCAACTTGAGAGGCTTCCACTCATCATTGTGGGTATACCTTCAAGCGACCCCCATAATACACACAATCTCTACACCAAGATCAACAAAGTAGGGTGAGTAACTATGTCGATCTCAATGCGACCTCAAATTTGACCCTTGTGTGAGAAGGGCTTCCCAGGACAAAATGTTGCAAATGGAATTTTTCACTCTCTATCACAAGATGCTATTGTGTGTTTTGTGCTTTGAAGAGTGTGTCTCACTGCCTATTCCAAAGCTCTAGCCTAGCTAATGTTGGTGTAAAAGAGCCCTAGAAAAAATTACTAGTTAAGTTTTAGATTTTCGCAATATTTTTAAAGGTTGTTGTTACTCAAGAGGGAGACAGGAATGAAACTGATGTTATGTAAGACCTTGACCAAACAATATGAAAATAGGAATGAATGATGCAAATTTTCGTTCAATGAATTCTATCTACAACAGGGAGAAGGCGTTTCCGGGATAATGTAAACTACGAAATATACTTCATTTTTCTTTAAATGAACACAAATTCAAACAACCAATAAACAATGAAGTTCTTCAATGTTCTCTTCTCTTAAATGCAATAAATTTTCTTATGTATTATTATTCAAAAGAATGGATAACTTCAAATTCTTCCTTTCTAAGACCAGACCAAGGGCGTGGTAGAGAAAAAACAAGAAATCTAAGAAAATTTATACCTTCAACAAGCACCCAAATCAAACTTTCAATGAAGACAAAAAAAAAATGACGAGAAAGTATTTCCTCAAAATGGAAATGAAGAAACAACTTCTCAATCATCAAGCAATCCAGAATACGTAATCAATCCAAAACTTCAAATGCAATCCAAGATTTTTAATCGAACAAGCACTCAGATGCAAGCTCAAAGATTATACCCTTGTTGTTTAAAAATCGAAAATGAAAATTGGAAAATGACTAAGAGAGGTGTTCGATCTACGAAAACCAATCAACAATGTGTTAAGCATGAGAAAACAGTCAAACAATGGCTAAAAAAAGTTGCCTCCAGCTGACTAAAGAAAAAACTGGGCATAAACAGAGGCCAAAACCCCACTCAAAAATTCCACAGACATCATCGCAGGCTAACAGCACATTACAGTGCGGAAAGGAAATTGAGGATTTCCGCAGGCTAGGTATAGGGTGCGAAAATTGAGGATTTTTGTAGGCTAGGTATAGGGTACAGTGCGGACACGTCTAAAAATCAAGGAATTTTGAGAAAAAAGGTAAAAAATCTCTGTGAACTTTCAAACTCAGAGAGTCTGAATGGATCTCCCACAAACTCAGAGACTGAATTCAGATAAGAAAGAGTAGGCAAAAACAAATGGCCAACAAAAACCACAATCGATTCGTATCCCCAGTGGAGTCGCCAATTTTGTTATTGGATAAATCGGTAAATGCAGATATAAACTAATCTCCCTAGATCCACATGGATCTAGAACAAAACAGGACAGGACATGACGCTTCCCCTAAGTTATAATCATTGATCTAAGTGTCAAAGAATTAATTGATGACTTACCTTTGAGATCACTTCCTTATATCTTTATTGTTCCCGCTTTGCTCCGGTGCTCTTGTGAAACCAGATGTGCAATGACACAAACCAACCAAAGTGAAAGCAACTACGATAGATTCAATGAAAACTTAGACATGTGATCAAGGAGTCATGTAATAAAATGAGAATAATTTTATGGGAAAGAAACATGCCACTGTATTATATTAAGTAAAAGTGGAAGATACAACCAAAGTGTCTTGATGTCACGAGTTCCCTTTCGGTGGTCCTTTGTTCCAACACACACATACACTTGCTCTGAATTTGCATGAAGATAATCCACAAAGCTTGATGGACAAATGGAGGCCTCAAGCATCAATTGTATCAGGATCCTTCACACAGTCTTCAACCTATTATTTTCTCAATATTGTTTGACATTGCTTAACCTTTTCCATGAGAAGCCCATTATTATATAGGAGAAGCTAAAGTGGTTAAAGGGATGAGGATGATCCCACCAGATCAGAGAAGTCAGTAGGATCGTAACCATACAGAGGCCACCTCACATTCCAGAAGATTCTCCTTCTAGAAACTTCTTGAACCTCTTTCCTCTTTTGGCTTTCAAACGCCGCCGCAGCCTGCCTATATAGTAGCTTGCAGAAATCACGCAGGCCAGCTATAGATCAGCCTACGGAAATCTTTGATTTCCACACTGTATACTATGAGTAGCCTGCGACGTCCTTCTAAAAAGTAGTCTTGCAGAGGAGGAAAGCAGTCACTCTTCTCAGGCAAAAGATGATTTTGAGGGCCTGATTACATGCTTGTAAAGTTATCATCAGGGTGACCAAAATAATGTGTAATAGTTATACCACAAATTTATCGGCTATTCTAACGGCCCCATGTTTAGAAGAAACCCTTAATGACATCAGCATTGTAGTGGCGAGTAATCTAAGAATTGGGTTGCAAATGGGATCTACAGTGGCAAGATTTCTAGAATACTATGGAGTCTCTCATCATAGACATGTGCATCTACTCAAAGAAGTTAATTATTATAATGATGTGTCTAGAGGTCATATGGGTGCTATAGTGGACGAACGTCCATACATGCAATATCTTGTGGAAAAATATTGCAATCGTGTCGCCTTCGCTAGCCAAATTTTCACCATTGGATACTGGGGATTTGTAAGTGATTACTATTGGGGTCTGTAATTTGATTTATGTGTGCCAAACATTCAAGGTAATAACTATTCATGAAGATTTTAATTTTATATGTGGATATTGATGAGTTGTTTTGGGTAGGCGTTTGATCACGTGAATTATCAACTGGTAAGGGGCATTTCTACCAGAATACTAGAGCTATCAGAAAACGATGAGTTGCTCAAATTGCAACAAAAATGGTTACCTTACTATGATTGTGATTGCAACAAATATAGTGATCAGTCGAGAACCAGCCAACTTCAGGTTCAACACTTTTGGGGCCTTTTTGTCATAGTAGGGCTGGTATTAGTGATAGTGTTATTGATTTACATGGTGCGAAGGAAATGGAATAGTTCTATAGTGGCCTCACCAACTCCTCCCCCTGAATGCTCATCTATCCCAAATCCTCCTCCCCTTGAACGCTCATCTGGTCCAACTCCTCCTCCTCAAGGTTCATCGGGCCAAGGCAAGGGATTTATTTTCGGCATCGATTATGGCGGAAGCTTGTGTTGGAAACATGCCAACAAATTTCCCATGCGGTCACATGCACATGCATGCAACTATATTAGGAATGCGCATGCATGCACTCTTTTGTGAACATATTTTGTAACTGGTGGATCTAATTATAATCAATTAGTCTAACTGTTTGAGAGATGTTATATATACGATCATACCCATAGAGGTGAGATTGCAATGTGTAGTGAGTGTGTGAGAGAAAGACACAATACTGAGGTGTTGTGTGTATGAGAGGAGAGGATGGTTGTATGCCTGGGTTGGCTATTGTACTTCTCCCTTGAATAAAAGAATATTGATTATCATTGTCGTGGTTTTTTCCCTCATTAGGTTTCCACATAAATCACTTTGTCAATTGTGAGTTTGTTGTTCTTGGTTTAATGCGTGTTTGATCTTGCTCGTTTATGCTCTAATTTTACGATATGTTTTGCCTCTGCTGCCTAACAAGTGGTATCAGAGCTTAGAGTTGAAGGAGCATAAAGAGAAGGAGAAGATCCAATAAGTAAACCTCAATAGAAAAAGCAATGGTGGTCAGAGGTCGATCTACTGAAGGAGGGAAAGATCAGAAAGGTACAGCCATGTCTAAGTCAAAAGAAAATAAGGGTAAGGCAAAATGTTGGTTTTGTGGAAAATAAGGGCATCTCAAGAAGGATTGTTGGAAAAGACAACAATCATCCAAATAGGACTCCACGAAAGAAGCAAATCCAGCTACAAGTATGGTTGATGAAGTTTTGTCTGTCTATTGTGTCTCTCCAACTGTGTTCGCATAGAAGGTGTAGGGAGGTGATGGTTGAGTCGTCGTGAAATAAAAAAAAATGTATTTACTTTGGAGTTGTAGAAATTATTGATTGCATGTAAATGGGCATATGCCTGGAAGACTTGGATAGGCATGCGTACCCTTGGTTTATCATGTCACCTATGAAAATTCTAGACATAGATTTAGGTAGATTGAATATGTGGGGGGGCATGTATGTTGGGTTAACCTTGACTCAGTAAAAGAGTTAATGAGTTAAATTTGTTTTTAGGTCAAAGAAGGTGGTTTTTCGAGTCCATGTGTTTTGGGTATCTCGTGGTATTGTGTCCATGGATTGCATGTAATGAAGCCTATAAAAGGCTTGGTGAACTCCATTGTAAATGGGTCTGGAGGTAAGCGATGAAGGCTTACTTGGTCGGTTTGGTCGGATTTGGTCCAAGTTGTTTGAATGCAAAGTTCGAGGTGGAGCAGTGTGTCCAGTTTAGAAAGGTCGGTCTGTAGAAAGGTTGATGTGTTGGTAGGGCAATCAAGTGTTTTAGAATATATGATGAAGGTAAGTTCATATCCATGGAACTTGGAAAGTATTGCAAGGAAGTTGGGATCAAATAGACATGTTCAGTAATGCCAAGTTGCAGCAATAGTTGTGGACAAAAGTAATTGAATTATCTGGTAACTCGATCACCATCGGTCAAAAGACAAGAAGATTCAAGAACATGTATGAGCATGTCATCTGGTAATTACTCAAATGTGAAATTATTTGGTTGTGATGCTTATGTTTTTTTATCATCACTCTAAGTAGGACCCAGATCAAATAGGTAGATCTTTTATATGGTGATGAAGTTAAGGGGTGCAGACCGTGGGATCCTACTACCCATGAAATCATCATGGATAGAGATGCAGTGTTTGATGAATATCCTTTAATAAAATCAAACATAGTAAAATATGAAAGGTTCAAAGTGTGGTTGGTAGTAGAAAGGTATTTGGAAGGTATTGATTTGCATGAAAATTTCTCACCGGTTGTTAAAAGCTTGTTTCTATTCATGTTGTGTTAGCACTTGTTGTGATAGTACAACTAGATGTTAAAATTGTTTTTTGGATAAGGAGATGTATATGAAACAACCAGAACGATTAGTTTAGAATCACAGTAGAAGATTTGTTTGCAAACTCAAAAATCATTGTATGACATGAAGCATGCTAGGGAAATGGTACAAGATGTTTGATTCCTTCACGGTGAGACAAATTTTACAAGAAGTGAGTATAACCATTGTGTTTATGGTATATTCATTATCTTGGTGTTATATGTTATGCGTGTTGCAAGCACTAGCAGGTAGAGATCAATAGGTTGACTCAGTTGGTTAGGATGTTTGTTATGAAGGATCTGGGAGCAACAAAATAAATCTTGGGCATGGAAATACATAGAGACAGGAAATATGGTAAGCTTGTTTATCACAACAGAAGTATGTGGTGAAGATACTCAGGAAATTCAGTATGAATAATGTGAAACTGGTAAAATCTCTTTGGCTTTCCATTGTAAATTATCTTCATCTTTATGTCCTAATTGATGAAGAAGAAAAGGGTTATATGTCTCGAGTATTATATGTTAGTAGGAAGTTTGATGATTGTGATAGAAAATGGCCAGGATTTCACATGCAGTTGGTGTTGTCAGTAGACACATGGAAAAACTAGGTGAAGACCATGGAAATGGGTGCTTCAAACACAGAAACACAAGTATCACCTATAGTGGTTGCAGTGATTTAGTCTGTGTGTATGATTCATGGTATTTGGACAAGAGGAGACCTACCTCAGGTTATGTCTTGAAAGAATCTAAGGATCTATTGGGTAAGTTTGGACAGGTACAGGATGTGGTGTTCTGTGGTGGTCAAAGTGTTGTGCATTTGACTAATAGTCCAGTGTATCAAAATGGGACGAGTGCATCGGTTTATAAGACAGGTTTCTGATAGAGGAAAAATGGTCCATACTGGAGTGAATCGTGCATGCATGTTCACGTAACAGTGTTGTTAGAGAAGTTGTAGAGTTGTGATGGGGTTTGGCTTCTCTTGGCTTGCATGAAAGGTGATGAATTAATTAAGGGCATGATATATCAGGTAAATTGTTGTCAAGGTGGAGATTGTTGGAAACATGCCAACGATTTTCCCATGTGTTGGCTTTCTATTATTCTACTTTGTCATTTATCTACTCTGATCCTACCTTACTGTCACAGATGACCCAAGTTCATATTTAACAAGCTTCCAACAAAATCCTTCTAAAACTATCGGCTCCTCTGGTAAAACAGAAGGCAACGCAACACACATAATGTACTGTGCAGTCTCATCTGAGATAACTCTATGGGTGACAGAAATACTCAGGTGTTTGCAACCTGGGAATGAGTGGAGATCTGTGGTTGTACCTTGTAATCTTTATTTATTTAGTCTAACATCTAATTAGAGCAGTCATTCTATTCATGCATGTGAAATATCAGATCTAACTAGTTCCTTCATTCATTCATCTAGCGTTCAACACTTAACAACATTATAGATACATACATTCAATCACATAACACATGTGTTATCATGGTTCACCCCCTCTTGGGCTATGTCCACAAAGATCTGGCTCTCAAGCTCTTTATTATGGTTCAGTAATATGTCACGTCGCGCATGTTTACAATCTTGGATCTTACACTCTCAACAGGCTTCCTGATCCCTGCGAGGCTAACTAGATCACACCAAGATCCTCAGCCTGCGAGCTAACCCTCGAGATCGAGTTTCTCACTGCTTCTCTAGCTCACCAGCTTACAGAATAGTACAGTTCTTACAAACATTACAACTTTCGGGCTCTTCCTCTTTCACTGGTCTCTTTGTCATCCTCCCCCTTTATGTCCCCTAAGTACTACTTATTTATAGTCTTGGCTCATCGACCATTACAATACATTGCAAAAACCCTAACCCTAATGTTGTTAGGTCTTCCTTGCATGCGCGCCTCACATGCTTCCCTCGCACATGCTGCTTTTTCTTCTAGCGATCCTTTCTTCCCTTCATGCTTCTCTTCCCAAAGATATCATTTTCTCTTGACTGGGTCTACATCCAATATGCCCCCAACACCGACATGTGGCTCGTTCCGAGCCACCTAAGCTTTATGCACTTCTTTAACAGCTCCTGCAAGAGTATGGAACTTATCTGTGAGTTCCCTTGCTTGTGTTTGAACCTGCGTAGTCTTTTCTTCTAACACATCTAACACTTGCATTGTGATCTCTGCGTTGATCATTTCTGCGAACTTTTCCTGAGTTTGTGCCATGTTATTCTTTGCTTCCTCTGCCTGCGCAATGACTTCCGCTGCTAGCTCTTGGAGAGGTTCCATTTGATCTTGTCGATCCTTCTTTTGTGTCTGCACAACTATTAGCTTTGCTTGTAGCTTCTTCATGTCATGTACTCCTTTGAGGCGCTCGGTGATCTTCATTGTTTTTTGCCTCTACTTGACGTCCTGGATAGTTGTGCTTATATTTTCCTCTTCCCAGTCCGAGTGCTAGACCTGTTGATCTTCCTCCATCTTTGTCCATAATTGTGCTACTTTATCAAACAAGTCGACAGCTGCACTGACTTGTCGTTCCATTTGCTCCATCTTCCCTATTGCTTCCTTCTTCCTTTGTGTAACAACCCTAATTAACTATGTAATTATCATGAATAATAAATATTAATTTAATTAATTATTAAAATGACTTTATGAAGACTTTATTATAATATTATTAACATTGGTAGATGAAGTAATTAGTGGGAGATATAAGGTGGTTGAGGAATTAATGTGGGGTAAAGAGGTTGGAGAAATGGATTCGAGGGAGGAAGATAAGGGAGAGGGGAGAACTCGGGGAGGGGGATCTTTGGTTTTGGGGATATTTTGGTTCATGGGAAGGTAAGAAAATTTGGAAAGGGGGATGGAGGAGGGCAAGAAATAACATTTTTTCTTGAGGACTCTCACAGGGGCACAATTGTTGTTGGGAATTTTGGGCTCGGGGGCCAGGAACCCGTAAGGATTCCTGGAGCTAGGGATCCATAGAGCTTGTTCCTAGTTGACTGGGAGGTTAATACTCAGTTTGGGCAGGATCAGTATCATCAACAACATCATCAACTAGGAAAGGACTAAAACACTAAGCTTTAGGTTGAGGTAAATACCTTATGCATTTTCTTATTGTTGTTAATCATTATACTGTTGTTAATTATTTTACTGTTGTTAGTATGTTGTTAGTATGATGCTAAATTGTCAATTATTATGCTAGAACAATAATTAGAGAAGTAGGTTATAAATAATTTAAGTATTTATATTTATTTTTATGAGGCTGTGTATTTACAGGCCTTACAATTGGTATTAGATATCGGTTTCAAAACTGAAACCTGGGCTTATCCATCCTCATAACTGAAATATTATGCTATCTGTTCTATAAAAAAAAACCCAGAAAAACATGGATATGCAGCCCTAAAACCCTTTAATCACAACTAGTAAATAACCATAAATAACCCAGAAAATAAAATAAAAATATATAAGAGACTATCCAGAAGACTGAAACAGAGAGATAGCATGAAAATAACCATGAAATGTCTATGAACATTTCATGAACTTGTTCACCTGTGAAATCCAACACCTGTTTAACTTGTTCACTTGTACAAGTGAAGTCCTTGAAAAGAGATATATAAATAGAGATAATTAGACATATATATAAATAATATATATATGGAAAATATTAAGGAGTGTAACATATATAGCTTAGCACACATAAATAAATACATTATTATTTAGAAAAAAAAAATATCGGGCTTATGAGCCATCGAGCCTTTAACCAAAGCCCGCAAGGGGTGAAAACAACGATCCAAGCACATAGAAATCAAAGCCCGAGCACTAAGTCAAACACTAAAGCAGGTTATTGTTTTCATTTAATGAAAATCCAACCATACCAAGCCGTCGAGCCATCAAGGAAAAGTTATGAGGAATCCCACAACACATAGAACAAAATCCCAACACAACGACCAAGCATCAAAGCCATGAGGGACGAGCCCAGATGTCAACACCTTTATGCACTACGCTCCACGCAACCTGCCAAATTTGGGCCCGAGGGCCAGGCTCCAGCTCCAACTCCACGCAAACTGCAAAACCAAACAACAGGATGAGGACCAAACCAACATTCTGCAAATCTCAATCAAGTTTGAATCAAGATGCTCAGGCTTTGAAATGACCATGTAACATGCCAAACCAAGCGTCAAAATATCAAATCCCAGTGACCTAGTTTAGCGACAAGCCAACGGAGGAGTTCATACGCTAGTTGTGCACGGCATGTTAGCTCAGCCATCAAAGAGCCTAGCGACCAAAGAGCCAAGCCACGACCAAGAGGCAGTACTCTTTTGTTCCAACCCCACAATTGCAACACACAATACAACAAAGCGCCAGAGCCAGGAGGGCATTCTTTGCTCAATGTAAATGAGCCCAATCTCCAAGCATACAACTGAGCTCAATCTGCAAGCACACAACCGAGGGCTAGATCATTAAAACCCAAGACCAACCAAAGTTCCTTCCAATGCCAAGTAATGAGGAATAGCGCTAAGGCACCAAGAAGGGAGAGTATACATGAAGAACCAGCGAGAATAATGTCATCTTCATCCCAGAGAGATGTAAAAGAACCCACAAAACCTTCCCAGTCTTCACCCCCTGTACTCGACACTATAGTGCAAATCTTTACTTGCTTCTTCTCCCATTCTTTAAACTTACCCTTATATGCAATAAGAGTTGGGTCTGGAGTTGAATAATACAGTCTCACTTCTTCACGAAAGCCTAAGCTAAGACTCCCTTTATCTCCTTGCTTGGCTTTAATAATAGCACAAACAACTGCAATGTCTCTCCTAGATGCAAAGAAAAACATTATTGGAAAACCAGAGATAAATAAGACAGGCCACAGATCAATTCCTGCAGGCTCAAAAGGTCCCAACCCCAACCCCTTGCTACAGTGTTATGCTCTATCAAGCCCACGATAGCCTGTGAAATTAGTAGCCTATGGTGCTCATTGCACAACTGCCATTGTAGAGTGGGGGGGCACACGTGGGCCTCATGCAAGGACCCACAATGCCTGACTTTAATTTTAAAATTTTAATTATTTAATTTTAATTTATTTATTTTTATTTAAATTTTAATTGTTTTAATTTACTTTAAATTATTTCAAAATTTTAATTATTTAATAATAAAAAACTCAAACTATTGATATTAAAACTAAAAAGGATTAAAATAAAACTAAAGTGATTAATCAATTAGAATGATTAATTAATGTTAATATGTACCTAATTATGATACTACTAATAATATTATTTTTATGGATTAGATTAAGTGTGTTGATATAGACTATTGAAACTTAGGTTAAAGTTTAGTCTAGGTTACTGGGTTAAAATAATTAATCAACATTGCATTTAACACACTTTAATTAGTTTTCAAATCTCTAAATACTTAAGGAGGTAAGTGACACTTATTGGTGAGTACCTCGCAGTGCTAACATAGTTGGCAAGGCAAGGGAGTTAGCAACTATTCTGAACAAAGTTACCAATCTTAGAGGCTTTTGACCCTAATCTTTAGCCACTTACCCTAAAGAGAGTAATGTCTATTTACATACAAGTAAAAAACAGACACTTACGCCTAACCCTATGTTTACAAGTATAAGTTAAGCGAATGTGAACTGCCTTAGACTCTTCCCTGACAAGCATTTGGTTTGATAAACATTCAATTATTTAGATAGTTAGGACTCAGGGAAATCGAGGCCGAGGGGCATCGTCACAAGGAATGCCAACGCCAGCGCTGCCACCACCATCGCTTGAATTAACTCTCATTTTGCGCTCTTTGGAGGCTATTAATGAGACTTTAAAGGGGCGTCAGCCAGCCGATGTCGAAGTGGAACCCCCACCATGTGGAGTGGGTAACCCTAAAGCGTCGAGGGATTCATAGGGAGGGCCTCCACCCGGGGATATCACTAGAGAACTACAAAAGATCAAACTTCCATATTTTGTCGCGGGTCGTGCCAGTAAACGTGTAGAGGCATGGTTGGAAGGAATGACATGATGTTTCTCCTTAAGATACTATGCTTCCACATAAAAGGTGAAAATAACGATCTTTCAGTTGAGGGACAGTGCCTTGAAATGGTGGGGTAACTTGGAGAGGCAGTTGCACCTTACCCCAGACACCGTCTCATGGTAACTTTTTGAGGAAAAGTTCTGGAGGAAATATTTGTCAGCATACTACAAGGAACAACAAGTGGGAGCATTTCATGCTCTAGTACAAGGAAACAAGACCGTGGAAGAGTGGGATCTTTTAATGACTATGGTTGAGTTTTAATTTTGCATGCATTAATTAACCATTTGAGAAACTTAGTGAAAGAATGAGGAAAGAAGAGGAATTATAACAGCCATATACATGTATGCAGATCTGAAATGAAATAATGGACAGCAAACCATAACACGCAGATTGATAACGGAGTTCGACACAACTTTGCCTACGTCTTCGGGCCTTTGTCTCTGTGGGGAGGCTTCTTTATTTCTGTTAAAGAGCTCAAAAATACATCGCTGCAATGCCAAATAGATACAAGGCTGATCTGGTCATGTTCTTCCAGATCTCTAGAACTCGACAAAGAAAACGACACGCAAAATGGACATCCGGAGCTCCCAGAAATGGTTCGACAGCGTCTCCTCCTCAAAAGCTTCTCTGCATCAAAATGGATTTAGCTTGGTTTCCCTTCAGTATAACTCTACTCTGACTGCTCCTATGGCTTCAGAGCATCCAAAAACCCCTATCTGGGCTCTTTCGACACCTCAATCGGTTGAAAAACGAAGAAGTTAAGCCACCTGGAAGTCTTTCCCTTCAAGCTTGCTGTCTCTGCATCTACAAAACGCACCCTTCCTCCATGAACCTGACACACACGCTTATTTAAGCGCAAAAACCTGGCACCGGGCGCAACCGTGCCAACGGTGCAAACCGTAGGACTGTTAAGGGCGCGCCAGCCCCTAACCGCCTAGCACCTGGGCACATGCGGTCCTCCATATGACCTTGCGCATTATAAAAAGGCTAACTGTTTGTAGGTAAATAAGGCCACGACACATGGCGGGTCGTTTGAACCGTTTCAAATTGGTTGAATAAACAATGCGTGCGCCCATATGTGGTCATATGGTACGCAATACAACCGTGGTCCATACAACTCTGCGCCCCCGTGGTCACATGTGGTGTTTGTATATAGGACCACGGGCTCTGTTTACAATCCAAACACACGCGCAATCGTATATATATACATGGTGGTCATATGTATAACACAATAAAACCTCGGGTCGGGGCTAAGCCCTGGCCCGACCCCCCGCCACTCATTACAATATGTTAATTCAAATATAATAAACCTCGTATACATAACAAGGACTACGGTGTGGGCTAGTGGTAGCCCACACTCTACCAAATCATTGCCAAAGGGGGAGGTCACCGGTTCGAATCCGGTCGACTACATAAACTTTTGATTAACAAACCAAAACCAATAAAGGGGTGCCACGTGGCAGCCCATGATTGGGCCACGTGGCACCTTACCATTAGCCAACGAAATGCCACGTGTCACCATCTGATTCGACCATACCTGCCAATCATCATACGCCACGTCATCTCTGTCGTACTGCTCTGTCAGGCTGCCACATCAGCTGCTGATGTCATCCGTGCCATGTCATTTGTATGGACCGTACGGTCTGCACAGTCAGCATGACACGTGGACTGTACGGACTGTACAATCATCCCTTTTTTTTTACCTGTTTGACTTTTCGGACAGAACACGATATCTTCTCCATACGGAGCCCATTTGACAAAGTAAATATACCGCCAGAATCAGGAAGACGAGATGGACGCAATGGCACAAGTTTCATCGCATTCAGAGCACTTTCATTTTTGAGCATTTTTCAAGCCCTGTCAGGCTTTTGGATCTGATTTCGGATCACACCTCCCCACTAAAAGACCTTTTGGTCCCCAAAAGGTTACTGACCAGTCAACAAGCTCGGGATAGGCCACCCGACTTGCTCTCTGTCTCTGAACTCTATCCTGTGCACCTGTCTCATCAAGATCAACTGTAACACAATCATGACGACTGACAGCATATTGTTAGTCATTTGAACCCTGTTACATCTTACTGAAGCCACTATCATCCATGTAGAAAACATTGCTAATGACAGTATCAAAAAGAGGACTGCAAATGAACTGATATATTTTAGATATCTACACGACATGAGCTTATCTTGAAGCAACTTATGATCGATTTTCCATTCAACAACCATGTCTTGTTCTTGCTTAAGATCAATTACTTCATTTGAAACAATTATTGGTTTGTTGCATGCTTGCACTGCATTCGTTAATTGTTCCATTATTTGAAGTGTTTTATTTGCTTTAACATGATGAGCATGAACCACATAATCATGACCTGCTTTAGTGAATTGATATTGATTCTTTGTCCTGTAGAAGATTGCCTTACGATCATACAAGTACGAACTACCTAAGATCATTCCACATTCTCTTAACGACACAACATCACAAGTTACTTCGTCCACATACTTAGATGAAATTGCAAATTTGATTGTGCACTGTTTTGTTATGTGCATCTGATGATGATTTCTTACCCATTTAAGTGTGTAAGGCTTATGATGAGTTTGTGTTTTTAATCCAAATTGTTTAACCAAGTCTTCAGAGATTAGATTAGATTGAGATCCACTGTCGATTAATGTGTCTATCTTAGTGTGTCGCATGATTACCCTTATATGAAACAACTTGTTTCTACAATCAATATCTTCACCATTTTTACCTGTCATACCAATCAATGAGATCTTTGACTCATCACCGGAATCTGATCCCAAGTCTGTGGGTTTTGATGTCGTTGCCACTGTTTGCGTTCCCTTCTTTTCTTTGAACCACTTTGGCCTCTTCTCGGGATGCAACTGCCAACATCTGTCCTCATCATGTCCCTCTTTCTTGCAATGCTTGCAAGAGGGATTTCCTTCCTTCTTTGTCACTGCATTTGTATTCTTGCCATGGCCATGCCTTTTCCTCTTGTCCTCTTTCCTCGAAGACGATGATTCCCCTGACACACCTGTTTTCCCTGCTTCAATATACGTAGCTTGAACAAAAACCTCATCAAGGTTAGTGGGTCCAAACATGAAAACAGTGTTTCTAATATGCGCAGGTAAACCTCCTATATACGTCATAAGGGTTTCTTGTGTTTGCAAAGGAATATCTAACATTAATGCCATTTTTCGAAATCCATCGGTGTATTTTTGCACTGTTTATCCTTTTCTTAGTTTTAAAGATTGCCATTCAATTATTGCTTTTTCTTTATAACCCAAAGGATAAAATTGTTTCCTAAGTGCATAAATGAAATCCTTCCATGATGGAAATACATTACCCACATTTTGTGTTCCTTTTTGCAGCTTGCTTTGCCACCAAATAAGAGTTGTACCTGCAAGTCTCAAAGATGCCAACTTGATTTGTGTGACCTCATCCTTGATATGTTGCACATTGCAGTATACCTCCATCTTCCTGATCCATTTATCAAGTTTTTATGCATTTACTTCACCATCATATATGGGCAACTCAAATTTTACATCAAGTTTTAACAATGGCATTTCATGTTTATTCTTATGAACATTTTTCTTTCC
>SNQJ01S0005555.1:0-18986 GCA_010110895.2 Picea sitchensis | reverse complement strand
AGATCCTTCTAGAAGCGGAAGCTTCTATTAGGTCTTCTTACATCCGCCTTATTCTATTTTATTGAAAGGTCTTATTAATATTGACCTTTATTACATCCGAATACATTGATCTACCTATGTGCGGGTTAGGACCTTAACACCCGGGGACATCACTAGAGAACTATAAAAGATCAAACTCCCATATTTTGTCGCGGGTCGTGCCAATAAACGTGTAGAGGCATGGTTGGAAGGAATGACACGATGTTTTGCCTTAAGATACTATGCTTCCACATAAAAGGTGAAAATAACGATCTTTCAGTTGAGGGACAGTGCCTTGAAATGGTGGGGTAACTTGGAGAGGAAGTTGCACCTTAACCCAGACACCGTCTCATGGTAACTTTTTGAGGAAAAGTTCCGGAGGAAATATTTGTCAGCATACTACAAGGAACAACAGGTGGGAGCATTTCATGCTCTAGTACAAGGAAACAAGACCGTGGAAGAGTACGAGATCAGGTTCACGGAGTTGGTAAAATATGTCTCGTACATGGATACTGATCAACGACAGGCATAACGTTTTGTGTATGGGTTAAACCCTAAGATAAAGACCATGGTACAGATGTGGAAACCATCGTCAGTAGGGGAAGCAGTTGAAAATTCACATTATGCAGAGGAGCATATGAGCTTAAATGGAGGTATGAAATCGACCTTTCCACAACATCCTAGATTCGTGGGGAAGGCCCCTAGGACCTTCTCTAGGGGAGGGATCTCTAGGCCGCCTCCTTATGGTAATAGAGTAGCACCTAAGACAATTGCTATAGGTATTTCAATGGAAGCGAGTGCAGCATCCCACTCATCACCAACGACGCAAGTAGGTCCATGACCTTATCAGAGAGTAGCAAGTAGGGGCAGGGGCTCCAGGGGAAGGAACTCATTTAAGAGACCGTCACAGGGCAGTGTGCAGATTCCATCTCATGTTACGTGTTGGGGGTGTGGAGGACCCCATTACCAGCATGACTGCCCATAGCTACAAGCAGGATTTGTGCATAGAGAAGGAAAGGCCTCGATGGGAAGAGCAAGTAGTAGAGACTAGATTTATGCAGCGGTTAATAATCGTCAGGCAGAACATCCACGGTGGTGGAGTCGTCAGGTATTCTAAATCATGTCAATGTTAAAATTTTATTTGATTATGGTGCTACATATAGTTTCATTTCACCATATGCATTAGCAAAGTGTGGGTTGGTAGCCTACGAGCACGATGACTTTAAACAAGTTGAGATGGCTTCGGGGGAAAAACAAGCAGTAGGACCTAGCGTTGATAATTGTCTAGTAGACCTGGGAGTGTGTACTACTAGGTTGAAGGTATACGTCACTGCTCTAGGGACATTAGAACTAATCATTGGAATGGATTGGTTAGAATCCCATAGAGCTATGGTAGATTGTTTCACAAAAAGGGTGCTTTGTGTTGACGATGAAGGAAGGCTAGTAGAGATCCACGATGTACGGAGGAAGGTGTCTCTATGCTTTCTCTCGACGATGAAGGTTAAATGTTGCATGAGGCAAGGGTGCCGACTATATGTAGTGGAAGCAGTCAATAAAAGGAAAGGAACCTCCTTGGATCAATACCCAGTATTGTCGGAGTTTAAGGATGTTTTTTTGAAAGAGTTGTCACAGTTACCTCCTGAGAGGGAGTTTGATTTTTCCATTGAGATAAAACCTTATGGAGAGCCAACTTCCAAGACTCCATATAGGATGGCAGTGCCATAACTTTGTGAGTTGCAGATGCAGTTGAAAGAACTACTCGACTTAGTGCTAATCAGGCCTAGTGTCTCACGTTGGGGTGCACCTGTAATTTTTGTGAAGAAGAAGGATGGTTTCTTACAATTGTGTATAGATTACAGGGAATTGAACCATGCTACAGTGAAAAATAGGTACCCAATGCCACAGATAGATGACCTCTTTGATCAGATGAAAGGAGCAACGGTGTTCTCAAAAATTGATCTGCGATCAGGGTATCACCAATTAAGGATTAAGGAAGGCGATATTCCTAAAACTGCATTTCAAACTCGGTTTGGGCATTACGAGTTCACTATAGTACCTTTTGGTTTGACCAATGCACCAACAATATTCATGAGCCTCATGAATGGTGTATTCTGGAAGTACTTAGACTGCTTTGTATAGGTCTTTCTAGATGATATCCTCATCTATTCCAAGAACGAAAGAGAACATGAGGAACACTTGTGAGTGGTGTTGTCCTGCCTTAAAGAGAACAAATTGTATGGAAAGTTGTCGAAGTGTTCTTTCTTCCAGAAATAAATTCACTATCTAGGTCATATCATTTTCGGTGAAGGAATCTCTGTGGACCCAGAAAAGGTAAAGGCCATTATGGAATGGCCAGTGCCGAAAAATGCTCATGAGGTAAGAAGATTCATGGGGCTAGGAGTTTATTACCGGAGATTTGTGGAAGGGTTCTCTAAAATAGCGAAACCCATCACCACTCTGCAGCGCAATGGGGTCAAGTATGAATGGATAGAAGAATGTGACAGTGCATTCATCGAGCTTAAGAGGTTACTAACCAGTGCACCAATTCTACGAGTGTCGGATATGGAAAAAGACTTCACAGTTTGCATGGATGCCTCGAAGCAAGGGTTGGGGCCCGTGTTAATGTAGGATGGAGGAGTGATAGCGTATGCATCAAGGAAGTTGAAGAAACATGAGGATCTTTAAGCTACTCATGATTTAGAGTTGGCAGTTGTAATGTTAGCTCTGAAACTTTGGAGACACTATCTAGTGGGGCGAAATTTTGAGCTCAAAACAGACCATGAAAGTTTAAAACATCTCTTCACTCAAAGGGATCTCAATGACAGGTAGAGGCGTTGGAGTGAGTTTATGAGTAAGTATGATTTTGGAATTCTGTATATCAAGGGAAAGGAGAATGTGGTCGCAGATGCCTTGAGCAGGAGACCACATGTCTTCTCTTTGGTACCCTTAAAAGTTAATCTGAGGGAGCGTGTGTTGACGCAACTCCTTGGAGATAGTTGGTATTTAAAGGTTACTTCAACCCTCTAGAGTGGAAAGAAATTAGATCCAAATTATGAAGGATATAGCCTAGAAGTAGATGGACTATTAAGATATCAAGCAAGGATGTACATCCCCGAAGGTGGGGATATTCGAAGCATCATACTGAAGGAAGCCCATAGAGAACTTTATTGTGCGCATCCGAGTGTGAAGAAAATGTACGCAGACATGAAGAAGCTTTTCTTTTGGGTAGGCATGAAGCTTGATGTAGCCCATTTTGTTGCTAAGTTCCTAGAGTGTCAACAAGTGAAAGATGACCACTACCACTCAGCAGGTCTCCTACAACTGCATGATGTCCCTATTTCCAAATGGGAAGTCATTTATATGGATATTGTTGTGGGATTGCCGCTCACATCGCATAGACACAATGCCATTCTTGTGATAGTTGATAAGTTAACCAAGAGTGCTCATTTTATTCCGGTTAGAGACACTTACGATGTCACTTATGTGGCATGCGTGTTTGTAAGTGAGGTCATCCATTTGCATGGGATACCCAAGAACATCGTTTCAGATAGGGACTCTAGATTCACTTCTAGGTTTTGGACAAGTTTGCAGTCAGCGTTGGGGACTCAGTTGAACTTAAGCACATCTTATCATCCTGAAATAGATGGGAAAATTGAGAGAGTAAATCAGGTTATGGAAGACATTTTTAGGATGTATGTTATGGATAATCAAACCCATTGAGAGAAGTACCTACCTTTGGTAGAGTTTGCCTACAATAACAGTTTTCATAGCTCCATTGGAATGCCACCATATGAAGCTCTGTATGGAAGGCCATGCAGAACACCGTTGAGCTGGGAAAGGTTAGAAGACCGAGTGACAGTTGGGACATAATTGATTCAAGAGATGGAGGAACAGGTGATTCAGATTAGGCAGAGACTAAAGGAAGCATAGGATAGACATAAAATTTATGTTGATGCACATAGGACTGACCGGAGTTATAAAGTGGGAGATCAAGTTTTCATTTGTATCAGGCCTAATAAGAGTACCATTCGGTTCAGGAAGGGGACAAAGTTGCCACCTCGAATTATAGGACCGATCAAAATCCAAGAGAGAATTGGACCCATTGCCTATCGTCTCGTACTTCCACCCCACTTGCATAAAACTCATAATGTTTTTCATGTATCTGTTCTACGTCATTATGTTGCTGACAAATCTCATAAATTGAATTGGAAGGAATTGAAGGTATCGGACGCGGGAACTCTCACGGTAGAACTGTTATGCATATTGGACCATAGAGTCTGACGGCTCAGGAACCGTTTGGTAGACCAAGTTAAGGTCTAGTGGGACAAGTATAGCCCATGATCTGCTACTTGGGAGGATGCCGAGACATTACAACGAGATCATCCCTCACTTTTTTGACCACCTCGAGAATATGTTTCTCGAAGGTTGGGTGTATGTAATGCCACCTTTTGACTTAGACAACTAGAATTACCTGAGGCCCAATCATCTTTATTTCCTATTCACTGTGAAACTATTAATGATACACTTGAACTTTTAATACGTATGAACCTGTGTGAATGTCAATTCTATGAATGTTTAACGTTATTCGAATGATCATGGATATTATGCAATCTATTATGTGAATGACAATTCTATGAATGTTTAACGTTATTTGAATAATGATGGATATGATGCAATCAATTATGTGAATGACTATTCTATGAATGTTTAACGTTATTTGAATGATGATGGATACAATGCAATCTATTATGTGAATGCCAATCCTATGAATGGTTAACGTTGATTGAATTAAGGGGATATTATGCGATCTATTTCTAACTTGAAAATTTTGACATTTAAAGTTGTTGGTATGTGGATACCGAATTGAGATTATGATTGAATGCATTTACATGATGATAATGCATAGATATGTATGAGTTTGTGTTATAGACTAATCTGCAGGTCAATGGGCTATGAAATAGCCAAAGGATAATGATAATAAAAGTTGATGTTGTGAACATCGACCGAGAAACAATATGGTATGAATATTTGTATGTGAAATTGTGTTGGTTCGAATGCATTTCTATGATATATGGACCAATGCAGGTTTTCAGGTGGTGAGACTGCCCAAAACTGAATATACGATGACAAAATTCCCAACAACACAGTGCCACTGCATATTCCATGGTAGTGTGTGGACCCTAGTCCTATTAGGAGGGGTGGAGGCATTTCCCACTGTGTATCCTCTGAAACCTAGAGTCATGGGAGGACAGTGTTAACTCACGCTCCCCTAGATGTGTGATGATCATTGTTAGTTTCCTATTGGGGAAGCTTGGTCAAGAGAGTGACACTTTCGCTTACAGGTTCTATATGGAGTTAGGTCAATATAGTTGACGCTCCAAGATAGTCCAACAGAGGAAGGATAGGGATGGAAGACGAAAGTAAGTTAGGGAGGAAGGATGAATAGAAATAGTTGAGAGTGTATGGGGATTTTTCCTTATAGTGGAATTTATTGTTTTCCCCTTTTGAAAAGAAAATATGTATATATGTATATTCATAATTACTTAACTGAACTACAATTGTCTAAATGAACGTTGTTGTGCTAAATTATTGTAATTAAGGGATTTTTCGAACATTTTAATTAGTTTATTATCTTTTATGAAATGAATGATCTTGTTGATTGGATTGGATGCATACAAGAATTACTATAGGTGTGATAATTATTCTCATTAGTACATGCGCGAGCCTTGTATGTGCTCGCTACACATGCATTTCTTGCACACGTACACTAGTATGTATAAGTTTTTTTTTGCTTACTGATAATGTTGTTTATTTGATGTGGGTGTATGAACCATGTGTCATTACCCTTGTATTGTAAATTACTCTAACTTCAGGATGAAGTTTCTTGAAGGGTGGGTGTATGTAACAACCCTAATTAAATATGTAATTATCATGAATAATTAATATTAATTTAATTAATTATTAAAATGACTTTATGGAGAATTTATTATAATATTATTAACATTGGTAGATGAAGTAATTAATGGGAGAGATAATGTGGTAGAGGAATTAATGGGGGATAAGGCGGTTGGAGAAATGGATTCGAGGGAGGAAGATAAGGGAGAGGGGAGAACTCAGGGAGGGGGATCTTTGGTTTTGGGGATATTTTGGTTTATGGAAAGGTAAGAAAATTTGGAAAGGAGGAAGGAGGAGGGTAGGAAACAATAGTTTTGCTGGAATAGTTTTGCTTGAGGACTCTCACAAGGGCACAGTTGTTGTTGGGAATTTTGGGCTCAGGGCCTAGGAAACTGTAAGGATTCGTGGAGCTAGGGAGCCAGAGAGACTGTTCCTAGTTAGCTGGGAGGTTAATACTCAGTTTGGGCAGGATCAGTATCATCAACAACATCATCAACCAGGAAAGGGATAAAACACTAAGCTTCGGGTTGAGGTAAATACCTTATGCATTTTCTTCTTGTTGTTAATCATTATATTGTTGTTAATTATTTTATTGTTGTTATTTATTTTACTGTTGTTATTTATTTTAATGTTGTTAGTATGTTTCTAAACTATCAATTATTATGATGGAACAATAATTAAAGAGGTAGGTTAGAAATAATTTATGTATTTTTATTTATTTTTATGTGGCTCTGTATTTACAGGCCTTACACTTGGTTCCTTCACCTCCGGGGGAGTGGTAGGAATGAGTTGTTCCCAAAGGTTCTCGATCTCCTGCCTGTATTGATCAATTGTTTTCACAATCTGATCAATTTTATGCATTATCGTGGGCTCTGTTATTTGCGTGCTTCTTGGGATCCTGTCACAGGATACAATCAAACCCTACTCGAGCCTATCTAGGCGATATTTCTCGTCTTTGGTCTCGAGCTTGACTTTCTCGAGCACTAACTCCAACTCCTCTCTGTTTTCCTTTGTCTATTGCAACTCTGCTGCGTTTGTTCATGCACGCGACTGTACCTCCTGCACGACACTGACTTGCAGTTTATATAACACCTTGGTTGGTATCCGCCTCATTACCAATTGTATTTGTGCCATATCTTTCAAGGGTTTCTGGCCTACTATCTCATCCATGGACACCATGTTGGGTGTAACGTGGAAATTCGAGCTCGCCTGGGATATCGTCTGGATGATATCCTGTTCGCTTGGCGCATCCTTGGTCTTGCTTCTAATGCTGTAGGTAATGACTATGTTCCTTTGCCTGCCCTCTCCACTTCTCGGATCTGGTCTAGGACCTGCCTCATGTCGACTAACTTGTCCTGAATTTTGTCCCTTTGGTGTTGGGTGTCTTCAAAATCCTCGACTGCCCGATCATGGACTCTTTCGGCCACGAGGTCCGCGTCATCCTCGGTGATTGTATATTTCGATGGCATCTTGTGTGCCTTGGCCTTCTTGCGTGCACCCTTAGTGTGTATGATCGGCCTCTTGGTTTGGCCTTGTTCCTGTTGGGTAGCACTTGATGTGGTTCCTTGTGCTATCTCATCCCCTTTTTCCCGTTCTTTGGTGCCTGGGTGGTGTCCTTTTTCCCTGCCTGGGTACCTTTCTTTAGCGCACCCCCTTTCTTTTGTTGTGCCAACTTCTTAGTTGGATTTGGATTTTTGGGTGTAGTTTTATCTCTGGCAGATGTCTGTTCTTGCCCTGCATCAGCCTCCTTATCCATGGGAATATCTTGAATCAGAACTGGAACTATCCAGTCATCTTTCCAATCCTTGATGGCCATCTCTACGTCCTCTTCCTTGACCATGTATCACAGTTGTATCCATTCCTTCTTGAGATCCCTTTGTGCTTGGATCCATACGGTATTCCTGGTCGCGTTGAGGTTGTCGATGTCCCGATATTGTGTGACCACTTCTAGGGTAATCCGCCAAGTGTTGGCAATGATTTTTTCCAGGTCGTTGTAATACACTACGAACATGCTTGCATTTACACTTCTGGTTTTGGATTCTGAGTTGCTCCCCAATGATATGTAGCGCGTTGCGCAAAAACAAGTGGTTCACTCGCAAAAGTATGTGTACTTGGGCTCCCTCCATCTGATTAGGGTGATCAAGATGAGTAACCAAGAGTAGTGAAACTCTGTCCCCAGGTCCTGCACATCTTTGCAATCCTCTAGGAACAAGTTTAATAAGTACGGGGCCCAACTGAGCATATTTCCCTCCGTGCACTGTGTTTCATCCACAATGACCCTGGCATGGACTTCCTCCTTGTGGCACTTCCTGAGCAACTTGCACGCCATGAGTTTGGTGGCCAGTCTTATTGTTGCATCACTGATGCGCTTGATGATGATTCTGCATGACCCTCTTTCTGTGCCATACGTCTTCTTCATCTCCTCTGTTAGCGCCTTCTCCTTTGTCTTGTCATCGAGGAACTGCGTGGAACTCTCCCCCCGAGATGGAAGCCCTGTAATAAACACAATGAGCTCTACGTCTATTGAGACATGCTCATCTACCCATAGGTACCCTCCGTGGGTGACTTCCATTAGTTGCTTAACGCAGTGGTTTATGTTGCGACCCCTTCCAAAATGTGGGATATCCAACAGGTTTAGAATTCCGGTGTTGGCCAGTCTAGCTGCCCACTGTTTCAGTTGGAAAATTGGATCGCCAAAGGTTCCTATACCCACGCTTCTCAGGTAAAATTGCTTTGCAAATTCAGGAAGCTTTTCCACATCGATCACATCGTGGTCCCAGTACCGTAGGTTTTCCACGCATCCTAACAGGTTAGTTGTGATATGCACCCCTTACAGAATGCGTGATAAGACTATGGTTGTTGCAGCATGTCTGTGCGGTGATATTGTTATTAGTTGCTTGCACTTCTACTGTGGTGGCTGACTCGAGGTTCCAACCTCCATTATTCTCTCCTTTGTATATTCCTTTGGCCGACTGGTGACATCTTCTACTATACCCTCCTGTTTTTGCTCTGACGCTGTTGTGTGTGACCTTCTTGGTGCGATCGCTTCTGTCTGGTTTGGGACTGTCCCATTAACCCTCAATGCCTCTTTAGGGTTTTTAGGGTGTGAAGGATTGCCTGTGTCCTTGGCCTGCTAGTTCTGTCCCACTTTCAACATATCAATGTCCATGCCCACTGCGGATGTTTGTTGGGTTTCCTCCACCACTTGTGTGGGGCTCGCTGGTTCTATATTGGGTGAAGGGATTTCGTCTAAGTTGACGAATTCGGTAGTCTGTGTGGGTTCTTGTTCAATTCCCTATGGCTGTTGTGATGCTCTGAGGTTGCTTCAAGGTCTTCTGCAGGCCTGGCTCAACGCACCTAGCTTGGGTGGTGCCATGGTGGTTAAGATGGTTTCTGTCGAGCTAGTTCGTTCTGTAACTCTTGCTAACTCACTCTATGCTCTGGCTACTATGTCACTCTGTGATTTCTCAATTTCAAAATAACCCTTTTGTTACCCGCATGCTTTCCTTTTATAGAAATTGTGTGAAACTTCTCGTAGAAGTTACCTGAGCTGTGGTTTAAATGAATTGGTGCTTCCCATGTACCTGACGTTGAATTCCCTTTTCGTCTCCAGCTGGTGCAATTAATGCAATGTCGTGTCGAACGTGCGTGTCATTCAATTTTGATAGACTCCGCCAGTTGGCGTCTGCTTGCTGTAACCCCCGTTTTTTCAATTTTCGCCTTTTTTCTGACCGTTGGTCCTTTTTCTGACGTGCTTATAAATTTTACAAGTGTGCGCAATGTTGTTTTGCCGGTGCATGTGGTGCTTTTATTTGGGTGTTGTTTTTTGATGTATGGCGTGGTAACCTCTCCGTTGTTGCGCACGATCCTTTGTTTTCTGGTGCATTTGTTTTTAAGTGGTAGGAGGTYGACTGCCCCTATATAGTTTCAGTCAACTCCCATTGATCATTCCTCTGAATTCTATTCCTCCCAAATCCTTCAACTGTACAAATCCCCCATCTGTGACACCCTTTACTTCATATGGTCTCAACCAATTCATTTTGAGTTTTCCTGGGTGTTGAAAAGATTTAGTGTCGTACACCAAAACTAGGTCTCCCTCTGTGAAAATTTTCCTCTTGATATGTTTATCATGCCAAGCTTTGTCCCTTGCTTTCTGTACCTCTTGGTGAAACCCTGCTAGAATCCTATCTTCTTCCATGATCATTAGTTGACTTAGCCTTTCTTTTACTGCGCCTCGCTCTGTCATGTTCGTAATTGTTGCTACATGCAGGCTAGGTACCAAAAATTCTAATGGCACCACTGCTTCTTGTCCATACACCAATCTGAATGGTGTATGCCCTGTCAATTTTTTACATGTGGTCATGTATGCCCATAGTACTGCTAGTATCTTCAAGTTCCAATCGTCCATGTTGACATTGCATATCTTTGTCAGTGCATACTCTAGGATCTTATTAAAAGATTACACTGTTCCATTTGCTTGAGGATGATATGGTGTACTCTTTTGATGATAAAATTAAAACTCCTCAGTGATATCTTTAATAGTGTTGTTAATGAAGTGAGTGCCTTGGTCACTCATCAAAATCCTTGGGCATCCAAATCTAGTGATCACTGGCTCAAACAAGAAGTGTGTTGTTGTCTCTGTGCTACAATCTTTTACTGGTGCTGCTTTTGCCCATCTTGTTAAGTATTCTATCGCAATAATAATATACCTTGCTCCTGACCTTTTTGTTGGTGGGTTAATTGGTCCCACAAAGTCTATTTCCCATTTGTCGAATACCTGCCAAGTTACTTATGGCCTTAGGGGCATCTCATCCAGTCTATTAGGTTTACCAACCCTCTGACACACATCACATCTCTGATAGTAGTCCTTCGAGTCTCTGTGAATAGTCGACCACCACAGTCCTGCGTGCAATACCTTCTACGCGATAGCTTTGCCTGCATAATGTCCTCCTACTATTCCCTCATGGGCCTATGCTAAAGCCTAAAATACTAGGTCTTTCTTGTTATACTACACATATTCTCAAGCTGTATTCTGCACCCATCTTGTATAAGTGTCCCGCAATCAATTGATAGTCTGGAGCTCTGACTACCAGATTTTTATTTTGTGCAGTGTTGAATTCTTGTGGCATAGTCCTTGTACTCACGTATTGAATGATGTCAGCAAAATATTCATCAGCTACTTGGACTGAAGATAACTGTGCATCGGGAAATTTGTCCTCTAGATTCGTAGGTTCCTCTCCATTAGTGATCCTTGACAGGTGATCAGGTCCTACATTCAACTTCCCTAGTTTGACTATCACTTCAAAGTCAAATTCTTGGAACAACAATAACCATCTACAAATTCTCCCCGCCAACACTGGCATGTTGACTAGGTATTTGAGAGCTGAATGATCTGTAAACATCTTGAATTTTTTTCCCAATAAGTAATGTCTGAACTTCTGAAGCACATAGACCATAGCTAAGCCTTCTCTCTCTATGGTATTGTAAAACTGCTCTGACTCTGACAGTTTTTTGATAGCAAATGCTATAGGATGGTCAAATTCCCCTGCTCCTGGATACACTAGAATAGATCCAAGTGTTATGGTTGATGCATCTACATGCACATGGAATGTCTTGTCCCAATCCGAGAATACTAGTATTGGTGTGGTTACCATCTTCTCTTTTAGAGTGTCCAATCCTCGCTAACAGTCCTCATTCCACTGAAACTTGTTGTCCTTTCTCAATAGTTTCTCCATTGGCACAGTGATCTGTGCATACTCTTTTATGAATTTCTTGTAGTATCCTGTGTGTCCCAATGTTTCTCTTAACTAATGTACTGATTTTGGTGGTGGTAGATTAACAATTACTGCAATCTTGGCAAGATCTATTAGCAAGCCTTGTTTTCATACTATATGGCCCAATAGTATCCCAAAGGATGTTCTAAAGATGCACTTCTTGATGTTTAATGATACCTGACACTGTCTCCATCTTTCTAACATCAGCCTCAACACCTCTACATGGTCTTTCAACGGACTGTAGATTGTCCAATCATCCAGATACACCTCTATAAACTGGTGGATGAATTCTTTGAATGCAACTATGACTACTCTGGAAAATATTGCTGGTGCATTCTTCAGTCCAAAAGGCATGACTGTGTACTAGTAGGACCTCCATTCTGTGGAAAAAGTGATCTTGTACCTGTCTTCTAGGGATATCTTTATCTAATGGTAGCCTAAGAATATGTCAGTGAATGAGTAAGCTTCCTGACCTCCTACATTCTCCAACACCTCATCTATGAAAGGAGTAGGGAAAGGGTCATGTAGGCAAGCATCATTCAACTTCCTCAAGTCGACACATATCCTTATCCCTCCCTGTTGATTCTCCTGAACTACCATAGGGCTTACCCATTTAGAGTTGTCTACTGGTTCTATGATTCCAACCTCCAACATCCTATCAATTTCTACTTTCACTTTTTGCATATATATTGGGTTTAGTCTATAGGGTCTCTGTCTGATCGGTCTTGCCTTAGATCTGAGAGGTATCTTCATTTCACCTAGCTCTCCTGCTATGCCTTTAATTTCCATGAATGTTGTGGGGAACATGTCGTTGTACTCACGCAGTAACTCTGTTATGCTTTCTATTGTTTGCTCATCCCAGTAATCTCCAATGTTGGCAATTTTGGGATTCTCATCTATACCAATGTTGAATTTCTTCACCTTGATAGGCACAACAAATACTTATGATTCTAGAGGTGTACCTTCCACCTCTCTTTCACCTTCAACTTCTATTATTTGAATGTTTTGCGGGTCATCTTCATCTGGTGCTTCTTCCTGCACATGGTAGCATGAAGTAGTTCTTTTACTGTCTGAATGTTCTGTTGTTGCTCTTCTGTCATGAGTTCAACTTCTGGTTCTTTAATGAATATCACCCCTATGATTCGTTTAAGTGTTGAGTCTATTTTGGGGTTCTCATGTTCAAATGAGAAAGTGACTTTAAAGTTCTACTATAATAATGTCCAGTTTGTAGTTCCTCTACGCAATTCCCGATCTATATACCAGTATGCTAGAATCCCTTATAATGTGTGAATAAAGTGACGAGGCCATTCCTCTGGTGGTGTCATCCTCCACAATTTTCTGCACTTATCCAATGTTTTGTTGGTTCCCCTTGTCCATCATATTTCTGCAGTTGGTTGCTTCCCTGTTTTGCACCAAATCTGATGCACAGTAACCGCTTACATTGGTACCAATCCTTGACTGTCTCTTTGTGCGCACCCCACCATCTTGCAGGTGTTGCCTTGAGTGTTATATCTAAGGCTAAGAGCCTCTGATTTTCTAACACTTCATCTTCGTATCGTGTTAAGAATGCTTCTAATTCTTTCACCCCATGGAAGATGGGAGGTTCCCTTATCTCCATACCTACCCATCTTACTGTGCAGTCTATTCTTGCACATCTTCTTGTGAAGACTTCGTGTAACCTCTGTTGCCAGTTCTCTAACCTTGTATCTGAGTCTGACGTGCATGACGTGATACTTCTCCAACTGAGTACCCCATATGCAATTGGATTCACATAATCTTCTTCTCGCGTGGTTGTTCTGTACATCTGGTTAATTTCCTCTAGGTCCAAGCAAGTGGGTTCTACAAACCTTTCCCCTTCTGATGGATCCAATAGCGCGATGACTCTGTATTCTCCTGACTCGAATGTCATCTTCCTTGTTTTTAAGTTGATTATGGCCTGATTTTCAAATGCCCAATCCAAGCCAAGTAATGTTGGATAAGGTGTTGTGCCATCCACTATCTCTATCACTTCGAAATCGGCTTTAGTGCACACTCCATCCAGATCTACCGTCACCCCCTTTAGTCTTCCAATTAGTAGAACTGTGTGTTGATTTGCTAGTTTCAACTGAACAAGTGGATATCCTAATGTGGGCTCTCCCGTACATTGCCATGTCTTCTTGGGTAATACATTTACTTAAGATCCTAAATCCAATATAATATCTCCCATGTTGAAATCTCCAATGTTGGCGTTCAGTCTGAATTCTTTGCTTGTTCTCCTCCTTGTATGCAGATGATTAACTATTTTTTGTTCTAGCTTTCCTTCTACCTCAATGTTACATCTACCTTGCATGTTTTGTAACACTTTAACAGATGATGGATCATTTCGTAGTTTAACACTGGATTGCAAAAAACCCTTAATCTTACTTACTTGTCCTAGGGGTTGTGCTTCTTTGGTGTGATCCAGCACTGGAGGCATCTCGTATGCTGGTACTTCCTGAGTATGTTGCGCAGCTGATGTTGATGCAATGTCTGGCTTCAAGAATTCTTGTCTGGCCTGCTTGAATATCTCCTTTTCGTTCTGCGCATCAAATTGCTTCTACGGTTAGTCATTATTCTTCACCCATTGGTGTTGTGTTGGATCTTGTCTTACTACGTCATTTCCTATCTTAGCTCCTCCCCGCATAACTATGTTGATATTTCTTCCATCATCCCTTTCTTCCGGCGAAATCCACTGAACATTTTGATTGTTCTGATTCCTCTTTTCTTGGATCTTCCCCAATAGTGTAGGGAATTCTTCTATGTCATGATCTGATGTGCGACAATACATACATGTCACAGGTGGAAGTGGACATTCTCTTGCATAGTATCCTGATTTTTGACAGTTGTGGCATACCACTGGTCCTCTACCTCTTCCAAAGCCTCCTCTTCCTCTTTCTCCACCTCTGTAGCCCACTCGATCTCCTTGTGGTGCATTGTACTGGGGTGCTTGTTTATACTGTGTGGGATTATAGTGTGGTTGCGCGGTATTGTACTACGGCTGTGCAGTGTTATATTGTTGCTGCACAATGTTATATTGATGTTGCACAGTGTTATACAGGGATGGTACTTGGTTAAATTGTGGTGCAACTTGCCTGGTCATCATTTTTTCCTGCACCATGTAAGCATATGATGTTCTTTCCCTCATTAGGCCCATGGTCCTGCAATCTTTGTCATAATGGCCTACTGACTTGCAAAAGTTGAAATATGAACTCTTAGGTATTGTCTGGTATTTTTGTATCATTGGACAGTGATATGGATCATGCCCCTGTTTCTTATAGATTTCACACCATAGTCCTTCTGTTGGCAAAGGCTTTGGTAGTCCTGTTTCCATGTACTGCACGAATGTTGGGCATTCATTCTTATGGTCTCCTTTTGTCCTACATGTGGTACACCAAACGACTTCTCTTTTGTCCTTACCTTTGTTCTAGTTTATCTGGAATGTTAAGTTCTTTAGATCCTCCTTTAGCTCCTCTATGGATAGATCTATATTTTGATATTGGTTCTCTTCCAGTTGTATGGTTGCCTGCAGAGCCTCTTCCTGGGTTTGAAACTTCTATTGTCGTAAGGGGTATTTAAAGTGTGGTAGCAGTGAATTGAAAAACATATGCCTATGTTGCATATCTGTCATGACATACTTTAGCTTTCCCTTCAATCATTTGAATCTTTGGTCAATCTCCCATACATATTCTCCTAGTTTCTGTCTGATATCTATCATCTCATTCATGTATTGATCCTCTGAACTAGGCTTCTAGAATTCATTTATCAATAGCTTTTTGATATCTCCAATCATTTTGGTTGTCCCCGGTAGAATGTTTGCAGCTAAACTCATGTACCAATCTAGTGCGTGATCTCTTAGCTTGATATATAACTGCGCAAGTTTAGTGTCCTCATATGTGATCTGTTTCGCTTCCCAGATCTTTTCACAAATAAACAAGTGCTTCTCAGGGTCCTCCAACGCCTCTCCTTTGAATTTTGGTAACCTGATGGTGGGATCATGTCCTACCATCCTGAATGTTGAACTACCACCTCCGCGTAGTGTAGATACTTGACTAATGCTTTCTAAATTGGCTCCCCTAGTTGTTGTTCCTTGTGTAGATGTACTTCATGTTGTCTTCCTTCTCCCAAAATTCAATTGTCTAAATGGTCGTGTTCTTCTTGGTGTATTAGCTGCACATGGGTTTATGGGTTCCACACTGACACTGATATGGATAGGAGTGTTTCCTTCTATTTCCTCTGTTTGATCCAGGTGGATATTGGTGACCACCCACCTTTTCCAACTCACTCAAAATAGTTTTTTGGCAATTTTGGCAATTTACTATTTGTAGCAGTTTTTAACTTCCGGGGCCATTTTGAGGGCCTAAATGAAGGTTTTTCAGGATATATCTTCTCAATAATAGGCAAAGGCTATTACTGAGCCCCCAAAATGAATCTCCTCGACGATACCTTTCCAACGGGCTATCGTGAGCCTAAAACAAAGATCGTATGCAAAAGTTACGACCCCGAGAAGTTGATGTACTAACTTACCCAAACGGGGCCCACATGACTTTTGGCGCTTCATCTCCTAGGGTTAGGATTTTTGACATTCCTGTTTATTGTAAAAATGCCTTCAGAGCCTCATTGTAATCATCTTCTTGTGAATGAGCGCAGCCGTCACATCTCTTCTCAGAGATAAGCCACCACCATTTCAACAAGCTTGTTTTCCGCTGCATTTTACAGTTTCATCTTATTTCCTTATTGTATAGAAAACATGTTTTATTGTATCTCTGTTATTCTATGTTAAGCATATTTTTATAATCTCTATTCATTTCGTTCTGCTCATAAAATCCATATCACTCTTAGACCTCTCATCTTCCTCTCATATGTCACGTGCAGGGTTTCCTCAATCTGCTCTACAACTCGAAGATCCTCTACCTCTTCTTCATCACTTACCAATCTCTCCCTCACGGCTACGACTCTCTTCTTGGTGTTCATATTATATTGGTAGAGTACTCCACTGCACATTCTTCCAACTGTTTCCATGATCTGCTTGATATGGTCTTTGTCCATCATAATTGGGTCTAAGGCCTCCTCCTTATTTCCTATACCGATTTCTCCCTCCATTTATCCTTCTCCTGTCAGTGCTTCCCCCCTTCCCCCATGCACGCAGAGAAGTTTAGTTGTCTGAGGCCATTGTCATTACACCTTTGTTATATAGCAATATCTTAATAGAAGTATATAATGATCTTATATACCTACCTCGAGGTCCCTTCGAGAAATCTTTCTATGTTGCACTGTAAGACTTCGTTGTATCTACTACAAATTCTGTGATAAATCCTGCAACAATGTTGTCTAACCAGAAATCTATTGCATGCGTAAATTTATTATCAACTTTTTTTAACTGCGTAATCTCTATAGGATTCCACTCTAGTTGTCTGGTCCGATTTGTAGGATGGTTGTCTTTCAACCTTAATATCCATTCCTGCAACACTTGCAGAAAATCACAAAAAAATACTTCATGCAAGTCGTTGAGTATATACTTGTCCTGATATTTACGCAGTATCAACCTCGGGTTTCTGTTATCTTTCTGTGCAAACTCTAGATCCTTTGTTTTCAACTAGATCTCCATATTTGCCTTCGGTGGGTTCCATGGTCTCAACATCCACTTTTATATTGTCATTCTCTTAAAGTCTTGTCATCCAATTTGTAACAACCCTCCTCGATACGACAACAACTCCGACAACAGGTACATTTTTTTTTTTTTGTTTTAACCGTGTAGGTGGGGAAACAGACACACTAGACTCCACGTTGCCACTCGAAAACCAACAAGACGCAACCACGATGTTCAACACAAGAAGATTGAAGGCTTACAAGGAGTAACTGCAACAAGATACGACCATATGCATGAGGCGCACAACAAAAACGTTAAGATACACTGGGGTTGCACAGTCAGAACTCAAGGGACGAATCCATGGTGTTAGGGTTACTAATTCTGCATAGGAAAGCAGGGCGTTTCGTCTTATGTCTTCTCGAAAGAAGATTAGACAGGGTCCGGGCCGATTGCTCAGGCAGAAACTAGTAAACCCCTCAGGCGTGTCGCAAGAGTGGAAACCCTGCCTTTAAAGGGCCCGAGACTCTTGATACGGCACTGGATTCTTGACGCAGGAAAAACACACACACAGACATCAACACCAAGGCTACAAGGGGGGTGTCTACCTCCCGCCCGACACAAGCAGACCAAGTGTTGTTCTTGAGTCTGTACTAAGGCTTAGAGAACAGTGCCAAGGCATCCGAAAGTATGTAAAAGATGTATACGAAGATAAATTCACCTTCTGTATAGGAAACTAATGAAGGTTTCTACGTTCTAGTTGTCTAGCTTCCAACTGTTCCTGGGTAGTAATATCTTGTTCGATGGCTGCCCACGAACGTTCCAATTCCTCTCGGGTGTTCGCAGTTTTAAGAATTGTGTCAAAAAGATTTAAAGCGATATGTATTTGATTAGCTAACTCGGGTTGAATACTTGGTTGAATTGTTGCGGGGATAGTCAGTAAGGAACAATACAAGTACGAAATGATTTAACGGGAGATTTCAACGCTGTTCAATTCGGTCGAGGTGAAGAGAAACCTTTGCATGAAGAATGAAATAAAAACGCAAACTGAAGGCCCTTTCCCGTAACTGTGTTATTTTCAA
Source organism: Picea sitchensis (assembly GCA_010110895.2). Taxonomy (NCBI): domain Eukaryota; kingdom Viridiplantae; phylum Streptophyta; class Pinopsida; order Pinales; family Pinaceae; genus Picea; species Picea sitchensis. The sequence continues at coordinate 615 of SNQJ01S0005555.1, read as the reverse complement.
TAAAAAGATGTGGGATGAGAGAAAAACATTTAGCTGAAGACAACGTAAGGTTCCTGTCAATAGGAAACTCGCACATATATAGAAGAAGAAACTAACACAGACATAATTGATATAGTGTAAATAAATACATTATTCTGTAAATGCAAATTGGTCTTACACCCGCTAAAGCTGATGCAGAGGAAAGACAAGAGACAATTACAGAAAGATAAAATCCCTTTCACTATAGTAGTGGTCGTACTAAATCATAGTGACACACATCAATTATGTAGAGCAAAATGAAAAGAAACAAATAACATAATGAAACAAACTTGCAACACAGTCGTGACGGAATTAGGAATCTCCAAATTTGCTTGTATTAACTTCCTTCATGCAAAAAACTCTATTACAATTTGATCCCAAAAAGTCCAGCCCCTTGGTTCTTCTTTTGGTGATCTATTTATACAAATTTGCCCTCTCATACTCTATTTTCAAAAAGTGCCAGGTGCTTCCTTTACGTGACTCGGTGCATATGATACATCTGTCCGTAAAACTGGATACAAGCTGTGACAGTTCCGTTTGGCAGCTGTTAGGAGCAAAATCACTCCATCTCTTCTACTCCGTTTTCAAGAAGGGCCA
>SNQJ01S0005554.1:136344-195838 GCA_010110895.2 Picea sitchensis | reverse complement strand
CATCTAATTTTTCAGTGCTTTTTTCGAACTTCTTCAACTTTTTTGTTGTCAATAGTAGCTCCCCTTTTGTGTGATCCAATTCTTCTTTCAATTTCTCATAATATTCTAATTGTTCCTTCAAGCTATTAATGTTCTTTTCAAGCCTGTAATTCTGTTCTTCACAACTACTCAATTCATCTTTTAGTATTATGTTTGTGTTTCTAAGCTTTCTATTTTCAGTTTCAACATGCTTCAACTTTTCAAGATTCTTATCTTCTTGTTCACTCTTTGCATTGTCTTTGTATCCCCAAAAGGAATAAAGGTTGGTTTCTTCATCTGAATATTCTTCACAAATGATTTCTTCTTCTTTAGAATTATTACGATCATCATCATGGATTTCTTGGGTTATGAAGAGAACTTCCCCTCCATCATTATCTTCTTCATCATTCTCATCTAAGGATATGTCATCATCCTTAGAGTAGAATCTCTTTTTATTGTTGAGACTTCCCTTTTTATAGTAACAGTTTTCAACATTATGTCCTATTCTACCACAATTAAAGCATTTGAGAGGAGACTTACCTTTGTATCTTCCACTTCCTTTCTGGAACCTTCTTACGAAATTTGCTATTTCTTCATCAAGGTCGTTATCCTTGTCTTTTGTATTCTTTATGGATTTAAAGGCTACTTCATTGTTTGTCTGGTCACTTTCTGTACCTGTTCTCATTTCAAATGCCATAAGAGTCCCATGTAATTCATCCATTGTCATTTTGGTCAAGTCCCTAGTTTCTTCAATGGTGGAGACCTTAGCATCATACTTCAAGAGAAGTGATCTCAACACTTTTTGTACAACCAACGATTCATCGAGCTCCTCACCTAATCCTCTGATAGAATTAACAACTTCATCAACTCTAAGAATATAGGTTGCAATATCTTCCTTTTCATTCATCTTCAAATTTTCAAATTCTTCTCTATGTCGTTGAAGCTTGACCTGCTTAACTTTTGGATCACCTTTATAGATATTCTTGAGTTTTTCCCATACCTCTTTAGCAGTTCCGCATCCCATCACTTTGCTAGCAATGGTTGGTGCCAATGTTGCTAGAATAACATGTCCGACTTTTGAATTACAACTCATAATCTTCTTCTCATTTGGAGCGGTTGGAGCATTATTTGGGATTACATAGCCATTTACAACTGAGTACCAAATGTCTACTCCCAAAGATGTTAGGTAAGTTTTCACTCTATCACTTCAGTATGCATAATTTCTTCCATCAAATTTTTGAATCCCATTTGAAATGTGCTCATGGTCATCCATCTCTGTTGAGGATTTTCCTTCCAGTGGTTAAACTGTTCTGAAGGCAACCTGCTCTGATACCAATTGTTGATACTGAGAGGGGGGTGAATCAGTATCAAGTACAATTTAAAACTTTTTCAACTTATAATTAAACCATTCAAATATATCCAATGATAAATGAAAAATAGTATAAGAGTTACACCAATACACCACAATAGACCATGCACAATCTATGAGAAATAATCAATGGTTATTGTTCAAGGGAAGTGATGACTTCCAAAGGTAGCTACAACTTCCAAATGTAAAGGGAGGGATAAACCTCCAAGAGGAAGATACAATCCTCCAATATCAAGAGAGAGTTGAACTCTCCATCCTTTCCCCCTTCCTTCCCACTTAATAATATATGAGATAATAAAACTTTACATTAAATCATCACCATCAACCAATCACATAGAACCTGATAATACATCATGAGACTTCAACTGAATTTATGTAATTATTCAATTATTGTAGTACTTTCCACCCAATAATATATGAGAGATAATAAAACTTTACATTAAATCATCACCATCAACCAATCATCACATAGAACCTGATAATGCTTCCTGAGACTTCTTCAATTTATGCAATTTTTCAATTATTGGAGTACTATGATCCTATAGATAATATTACTCAATGTAGTCTCTGAAACTCCTCCAATTTTCACTCCTTGAATCCTTCCCAAAAAGAGGTTATAAAAAGAATGGTAGACTTTATTCAATTCTGGTCTATTCAGGAGAGTGAACTTGCATAGAATGCCTCGCGCTCAATAATTAACATCCAATTCTAAAACTCACACACAAGAAACTACATTATGTACTCTTTCCAATGAAATTCGTCCCACTTCATTTGAATTCTCGATGAAGAAGTTATGACTATTTTACTCGGAACACATGTTTATTGACTAGCTTCAGGATTGGTCACAAACCCTATCTTCCACAGAGTGTATCTCCATAATTGTAGCGAATAAAGAGATGAAATTTTTACTAGAGCTAACTTGATATGTCTTCTCAATACCATATAGATTTTACCATCTGAATCGTTCTAGAAAATAAGTTATAGAAAAAATGGTAAGATGACCTGAAAATAACATACCTTAGAACACATCACCAAAAAACTTCATCCTCCCTTGAAATCCGGCCTTCTTTTCTTCTTATTTCCTCTGAAATTAGACTTGTATCAAATGAATGTATAATGATTTTTATTTATACCATTTATTTCACTTCCTTTTAACATTAGGTCTGACCTAACACTTTCTTATTTTGTAATTCTTTTCTTTAATTATCTTCAGGGCCTACATGTACTTTCTTATTCAATTCACTTTGTCATCTTCAAAAATTCATTTCTCCTCAACCATCAGGATCCACGTCACGTGCCACATACCAATGAAAACAACATGATGTATACTATCCATCCATGGGTGGTGTATCTTCATCTGCATTTTCCTTCATGTCCAAATACCTTCATCAATCTTGCGGTCCAAAACCCATGACTAGGGTTGACATCAATGACAACAATCAATCTTCCAACATGAATGTGTTCAAATCTACATTTCATATGGTTCTAGAGAAGTTTTACTTTGACATTTCAAAGACAAACCCATAAAATGGCCGACTAGGAAAACAATAGTGCATCCATCTTTGTTCTTCTAAAATCATGGACACTCATAATATCCTAATATCAGAAAACGCATGTATTATGCTTCTACAAACATTGAACTGTAAGGATGTTGGCTAAAGGCCAAGGTGAGGTTTATGTGAATACCATAAAATATTTCTATAAGGCTATTGTATTTTATGTTTTTTGTTTGATTAGAAGTAGTGTGCTACATGATACAAATTGATATACAAGAATGCACCAAAAGTTCATAGAATAAGAAATGGAAGCTAGGAGGTCTATGGACAAATTTGTGATAATTGTTTCATTATTAAAGCACCAAGAGGAGTTTCCATTATTCGCTTCCAATTGATTTTTTTTTGCTTACAATCGTTGTTGTAAAAAATGCTTCTTTCTAGGTTATAGGTTGTGTTATCCATTGTATATAATGTTTAAATTCCCTTACTCCGGACCTAGGTATCTTGTTATATAGTAAATTCCTTGTTGTAAATCAAATTAGCAGCTCAAAAAAAAGCATACGCTTGCTAGAATATTCAACTCAAATAAAGATAGTGGAAGAAATACGAAAACTAAAAATCTCAACCACAATACACAAAGATATTTTATTAACTAAGCTTGTTATTCAAATAAATACAAAGATTACAAGGGCTCATGTACTTGGAATAATTTCCCACGAAGAAATACATAAAACATATAGATAATACCTGCAAAACCTAGCAACTCTTGATCTACTGTATGGCCTTGATATTTCATGTTCCCAATATGTACGTGCCTTTCATTAAGAAAACTTATGTATACACATATATATCAACTGAAACCCACGTACATGAACCCAAAGATTATAGGGAAACTTCATACGATGTGACCCTACTATTATGGCTCCAATTTGTTGAAACCCACTTATGACTACCTCTATTCTATCTTCTCCCTAACCTGATCTCTAGATGGAAGTCCTTCTCCACCTATCCACGATCTCCTTGAATCATATTCCTTCATGATCCAATCCTTTGAGAAAAAATCCTTCTCTTCTCTGATCAATGTATCATGTAAATGTCTTTTCCTTCACCCTTGCCTTTCTTTTATAAGATTGAGTTATGGCCTAACCCTAATATCCAAATTCATTGACGGTTGAGATTACTTCTCACCTCACTTGAGATCAATGGCTATTATTTAATTCACTAATGATAATTAAATCGTTTCTTTAAATAAAACTCAACTCACTAATAAAATCACTTTACTTTAATAATCTCTTTAATTAAACTAAATTTTCAAGGTAGAAGGCTTTGGAGGACTTCCACAATTCTAGACACTTAGACCTATGTAGAAATACATGTCTGATGATACAAACATCAACACTCCCTCTTAGCAAGGAGGTTATTCTGCACCAATCCAAGTTTGTCTCTGAAGAAAAAAAACTTCCCTTTAACCAAGGATTTGGTCAGAATATATGCAATCTGCTCATTTGTGGAAATATATCGAATCTTCACTGCTCCATTATGGATCCTATCTTGAATGAGGTGATATCTAATCTCTTAATTCTTAGACTTGTCATGGAATACTGGATTCTCTGATATTTTGATATAACTATGATTATCATAGTATATCACCGTAGGCTCCAACTCTTAGTCAAATAAACCTATAAGAAAGTTGCAAAGTCAAATGGATTCACAACTAGACATACTCACTACCATGTAATATTCTTATGTTGAACTGATTGCTACAAAAACATGCTTCCTAATAAACCAAGTAATCATTGTTGATATCAAGTTGAAGCAACACCCTGAGGTGTTCTTTCTGTTTACTGCACTCCCTTCCCAATTTGAGTCTGAATATACCTGCAACCGCACTCTATCTCCTCCAAGATACCCCAATCCATACTCCACTGTACCTCTCAAGTACATAAGCACATGATTTTCTACTATCCAATGTACTGCCTCAACTCCACTATGAACTGACTCAGGTTGTTCACATCAAAACATATATCTGGCCTGGTGTTGAATAAATACATCAAGGACCATATCATATTCATGTATATCCTAGGATCCACCAACTCTGAATCTGAATTGATAACCTTGTTCATATTGGTTACCATGTGTGCAACCATCGATCTACAGTGTGCATCCTTAATATCCTCAATATCTCAACTACATACTTCCCTTGACCAAGGAATATCTCTCCAGATACCTTCCATACCTCTAATCCCAAGAAGTAATGCATTAAGCCAATGCCCTTCATCTTGATCTTAGTAGATAAGTATGATTTTCACCCTGCAAGAAGCTCCTTTGCACTTGTGAGAAACAAATAATCCATGTAAAGACCAAGATGAGTGGATCTTCCCCAACAAGCATGAAGTACAAGTTAGAATCCACCTCACTCTTGGTAAATCCCATACTCTGCAAGTATATGTCAATCATGGAATACCAAATTCCCTGAGTGCCTGTTTGAGTCGGTACATGGCTTTATTAAGCATACACACATGAGACTGCCTCCCATGTACCTCAAATCCCTGAGGTTTCTCTATATATACTTCTTCCTAAATAATCTTGTTGAGAAAGCTTTTCTTCAAATCCATCTGATGAATCTTCCACCTCATAATTGAAGCAATAGAAATAACATCTTGAATAGAAGCATACTTGGCAACTGGAGAAAGTGTCTCCTCGTAGTCCACTCCCTCTTTCTAAGAGAATCTTCTCACCACAAACCTCACCTTGAACTTCTCAATGCTACCATGTACAACATTATTGATCTTGTAGAGCCACCTAGAACTCACAACTAACTTCCCCTCTAGTCTCAACACTATGTACCAAACATCATTCCTCATAATAGAGGCATACTCGTCTACCATGGCATCCTGCCATACCTGATGATTTGTCACTTCCTCAAATTTGGAAGGATCAACATCAATGATGCTAGTTATAAGCACGAGATAGTTCGAAAACTTCCTCAAAGGCATGCACTCTCTAACTACATTCCTAAGAGCCTCACCAACATCCCTCAATGTTGTAATAACCACCTGGGTATTCAGAAAAAATTGGAAGCGGGTAACTCCTCCTCCCCACCTAAAGTATGATTCATGTTGATTGTTGCTCACCCTTTGGATCTTGTTGTTCCTCATCCTTTGTCACTATTTATGACTCCTAAGATATCCTAGATGCCAAGTTCTCTTTGAACTTAACATCTCCACTCACAAATGTTCTCCTCTTGGCTAGTATGAATGTCTTGTAATCCTTTGAGGTCTCGATGTACTGCACAAATATACCCTTCATTCCTAAAGGCTCTAGCTTTCTCCTCTTCTCCACAGGAACATGGATGTAGAATGGAAAATTAAAGATCCTCAAATGTCCTATCTCTAGCTTCACCCCTGAGATTTCCTCCTTTGGAGTCTTGTCCCCCAATATCTTATGAGGACTCTTATTATGCACATACATTGTTGTGTTACATGCCTCTTCCCAAAGAAACATAGGAAAATCCTAGTCATGTATCATAGCCTTGGAATAAATGATGATGGACCTGTTCTTTTTCTTTGCAACCCCATTTTGTTCATGGTTGTATGAGATTGTTATCTCCCTCTTGATTCCTATCTCCTTGCAAAAATCCTTGAATTCATTGGAGGTGTACTCTCCCCCATTGTCCGACCTTAAGATCTTGATCCTCTTCCCTATCTGGTTCTCTACCTGATCCATGAAATCCTGAAATCGGCTAAAGACCTCATCCTTAGTCTTCATAAAGAAGATCCATATTTTCCTTGAAAATTCATGAATGAACGCCACATAGTATAACGCTCCCTACACTAATGATAATGACATTGGCCCACTCACATCTAAATGTATAATGTCCAATATCCCCTTAGACCTACTCTCGTTGTTTGGAAAAGAATCCTTGGAATTCTTGCCAAGTGCACACTCTTTGCACACTCCCTACCGCTCGATAATGAACTCTAGAAGACCTGAAACAATCCCCCTCATAATTGGAAATTCCCTATAGTGTAGGTGTCCCAAACTCATGTGTCATAACTCACATAGAATTTCATTATCATGTACCAAATCCTAAATAGGCTTTCCCCACAACCTTTATAAAGTTTCCTCTACAACCCCAATGACCATTGATGTGTCTGGGATAGCTTTCTATGGACGTATGGGTACTTTCCCTCTCTAAAAAAGTAATGGGACAACATTTTCCTCCATAGTTGATAATGAGAGAAAATTATTCACCAGTCATGGTACATAAATCACATCTTGTGCATCCTGTTATCACATAAAGTTGTCAAGGGGCACTGGATGACCAAGTCTAACTATGAGCACAAAGCATAGCATTCAGAGTAGTCTATGTTGGGCTGAAATACTAGCAGTGGTCGGGTTCATTTTTCAATGGTGAAGATCCCAGGAGTAGTCCAGATAAGCAACTCATATGTATTCATCATGTCAAAATTGTGCAAGGATTAATGACTAGCCAAGCATCCCAAAGTCACAACGCAAATCTCGGTTGTCCAAAACAAGAGAACACGTGGAGGAAGATCTCACACTTCGAAGGATTTCGCAAACAAGTAGAAGAAAAAGGCCTGAAGCCCAAACTCCCGAAGTGAATCTTGACCATCCAAATCAATAGGCCATGCATCACCAAATCTCTCACTTCGGGAATTCGACACTTCGGAGAATTACGCGAGCAAGCAGGAGAAAACTCCAAATCAAGAGGTCACATGGAGGCAGATATCGCACTTCAGAAGATTGCGTGAACAATAAGAAGAAAAAGGATTGAATCCCGAACTCCCGAAGTGAATCTCGATCGTCCAAATCAAGAGGCCACATGTCACTAGATCTCTCACTTCGGGAATTCGACACTTCAGAGAATTGTGTGAGCAAGAAGACGAAAAAGGCTCAAAGCCCTAACTCCCGAAGTGAATCTCGGCCATCCAAATCAAGAGGCAACGCGTCACTATATCTCTCATTTCATAGATACGACACTCCAGAGGATTGCGTGAGCAAGCAGAAGAAAAAGGTCATAAGCCCGAACTCCCAAAGTGAATCTTGACCGTCCAAATCAAGAGGCCACGCGTCACCAGATATCTCACTTCAGAAATACGATGCTTCAGAGGATTGTAAGAGTTGTGCATCGAAAAGGCCCAAATCCTAAACTCCCGAAGTAATTGTGAACCGTTGATATTTGCATCAGGAAACAGGGTCCATCCAAGAGCAGTGCGTGGTAGCAAAATCAGGGTTTTCCCAAATTGTATATCACGACCAGATTGACGATAACGCTTCATTGCGGGGATGAAATAGGGTTGAACGATAAAATTCTTGAGTGGTCCAGCAATTGAAAGCATGGTATAGAGAAATAGCTACGTGGAGGAAGGTGGTGAATTGCGGGCTCAAAAGCGGTGTGGATCCAAACCACCTTTGACAACCCCACAATCATGTGCTTCTATAACGTCAAAACTGATAACAACACGTAGCCTCCCCCTAGGAATTAGGACTCATTGTGATCCCGATGAAAAAGACAATTAATGAAAAAGGAGTGGTGGTTGAAACCTCGAATCACTCCGTAAATAGAAAACATGGAGGGTCTGGTCATGGAGACATGACTCTCAACCTGAGGTACCACGATGGATAGCTTTTCCTACAAGCCCATGTTGATCCGAGCTTGCGTCTGACAGAAGGATACACACAGAGTCTAACATAAGGATGCACAGGTGAAGAGCCTTGGATATTATAGTCACATGGCTCTCCAAGCGGTTTTCCATTGATTTGAGTATAAATAAATCAGTTTAATAATTTGTTAAAAGAGGGTTTAGAGGCTAGAGAGCTGAGAGAGTTTTAGGAGTAGGGATCTGTATTTTTCAGTTTGTAAGCCCGAGGGCTTGGATTGTAAATATTATGTTATTGAATATTCCTTTGAGTTGTTTATATCATATTGTATTCTTAGTTTGCATGTTGTTTTGTTTTTCTTGTCTGGATGTAATATCTATGATCTATGGATTCCTGAGTAGAGGATCTGATTTCATCATGCCCATCATTCATGGTTAATCACTCAGAATTTTTCTATTTTTCTTCTTGTCTGGATGTAGCATCTCTCTGATCTATGGATTCCTAAGGTGGTAGAAGATATGTTGTCATCATGCCCATATTTCATGGTTCATCACTCATACATTTTCTATTTTTCTTCTTGTCTGGATGTAGCATTTCTCTGATCTATGGATTCCTGAGGTGGTAGAGGATTTGTTGTCATATTTCCCATCTTTCATGGTTCATCACTCAGACATTTTCTATTTTTCTTCTCATCTAGAGGTAGCATATTTGATCTATGGAATCCTGAGGCGGTAGAGGATATTTTGTGATCTTGCCCATGTTTTATTGTTTATCAATCAGACACATTATGTCTTCTTTCTCCTCATCACCACATAAATCCTTTTGTATGATAGGAAGTTTAAATGCCTTCACTAGTCATGATACTTATGACTCCATAGCCCAACGGTCGAGGACTGATCTACATCAACCTCTGTTATCTTTCCTTTCTTTTTAGTCTTGTCCTGTCCTTCCTACTCAAACCATTTATACACATTTACATTTGATGGGTACTGGTCTTACCCTCTCACAGTGTGAGGATGATTATTAGTGCTAACATTAATGGCATCGTTGATGAGGATGAAAGTGAAGATATCTTCCGTGGGATAACGACAACGAAGAGATCCAGTTTTAGATGGTGAACTGAAGCTGGACACATTGTTCTGACTTCTTATCTTTCACCATGGCGACTCCATTGTTTAGAATATGTTGGTGACTCCACTGGAAGGAGACAAATCAAATGGGTATGGAGGTTATCCTAGCCAGGAGTTTTCCCCCACTAAAATTCTCAACCATAGATGGTTATCCACATCCTATGCCTCATATCGATGAATGGCAAGATCTGTTGCTAAGATTTTATGAAGGTAAGAATGACAACCCTCTTGAACATGTTCTTGGATTTCATGTTTTGATACAAAAACTTGACATCCAACATGAAAACATACATATGAAATTGTTTATACACTCTCTTCTAGGAGATGCTCGTATTTGGTATCTGATGCAGGAGCATCGTAAACAGTCAAGCGAGCGTGGGGGCGAAAGACAGTTGGAAAGCCCAACATACATTTTTCACGTTTTGAAATGTTTTGAAAGTTTAAGGGAGAAGAAATTAATGTAATAGTTGGGAATAAGACGTACTTTTCATTTATATCTTGAAGGATGTAAACAGATCATGAATGATTTCCTCTCATCTTTCGATGTGAAAAACATTTAAGCCCAGTTAATGAAAGTAGGTAGGTTTGAATTAATATGTTAGACAGTTATAGAACATAAGAGGGAAAACGGATATACACACCCTCATTCTTGTATCATTAGGGGGTTGTATCATTAGCACATAATAGAAGAGGAGAGAGTTGTAGCAGGGAGCTATAGATAAGAGTCCATGTACAAGTGCTCTGAATTAATATATGAAGCTTTGATTCAGATTTCATGGTGTTATGATGTTTTCTGTTTATACATGGTGAATGGTATGCTTATAGTTGTTTTATTCTCTCTGTTACGCATTTGCTTTAATACTTGTTGAATGTATGATTTCATGATGAATGTTTGAAGTCTGAGAAGAGAGAATGAGTTTCAATTGTTTCTCTTCCTGAGTGAGAGAAGTTCCTGCAAGGAGTGCAGTGAAGCGTCCGCAAGGTGTGCGTTGACGAAGTTCTAAGTTTTATCTCAGAAAGCTCATGAGGGATACCGTTGTTCTCATTTCAACAGAAGTGCAGGAGGAGCACAGAGGTCATGCAAGGAGTGCGCAGGCTGTTGAAAGTCTTAGGACTTATCAACTAAAGGAAGGATTGAAGGACTACTGTTGTCGTGGGTGCACAGAGTCGGAGGGATCAAACACCCAGAAGTATTTGATAGATTGTCGTAAGGAGTGCATGCAGGAGTCTTTTCAAGGCCAGAAGTTGCCAGAAAAAAGCTCAGGAGGGATTATTCCTTTGAAGAGTTCAAAGAGAGACGGATATTGATAACGTCTCATAGAAGTTACGTTCTAGTGGAAGAACTTTGGTTCATTACATAGAAGCGGTCAAGGAGGAAGGAATGGTCGGAATTCTCCGAGGAGAACTTGCGAAGTTGCAAGGACCGTGGGATTCAGTGAAGTTGCGAGGAGGTTAAGCGCTGGATAAATCCACCCTTATGGAGGTAAGACTCAACATGGACTGTTGATCATGGTATTGGAGCACCAAAATCATTTCGGAATTCGGGATTTCGAAGTGTTAGAGGGACGGTAGTCGGAGGCTTGTTCAAGTCCCGAAAGTCGGGAAGAAGGACAAGTGGCGAGAGTCCACGTCAGAGATAGAAAACAATTGAGGGGAAAGGTGGCGTGTCTTCATCAAATAGGCGGAGTCAAACCTTGTTGACCATTTCAGGGTTTTGAGGTCGAAGGACTGGGAGCCTTGCATCTAGATTTGCGAAGTCGCGAAGTCCGAAATCCCGGTGAAGTGAAAAGTCTATTGGGAAACCAACCTTTGCTAAACACATCAAAATTTGGCAATTCACATTTCGAAAGTTGTAGAGACAAGAACTCTCGACAACAGGGAGCGCGAAATCATGAAACCCGAAGTTCTGGTTCGGCAAAGGGCACGATCTTACTGATATCGAGAGACTTGAGTGGTGATTTGTGTTTGATCACGCGGGAAAATCAAAGGGACATGTGGATAAATTGTCGAATGTGTGTGTGGGATTCCCTGTGGAGGAACCAAAGAGTCAAACAGACTCAAGGGGCAGTTTTAGAACCATCCTGAGCATACCTCGGCCTGAGGGTTTGGGGGTCTGCATCAAGTTTGGTATCATAGCCTGACTCTGTTTGTATATTGCAGGCAGAAGAAGCAAGAGGAGAAAGAAGTACTCTGATACACGTCAAGTTTGGTATCAGAGCCCAGAAAGAGTTCTTTTATTTCTGTAGCAGAGAAAAGAGGAACATTTCTTAGCCATGCTTCCGAGAAGAAGAGACAGACCAATGCCTGACACAACAGTGGAAAGGGAAATGCGTGAATTACATTCCAGGCTTGATGCCATGGAAAGAGCACAGAGGCGCACAGTCGACACTGGGGATATCAGTGAGGCTGACAGTGAAAATGAAGCTGGACATGAAGAAGAAGTCGCAGTCAAAGATGCTGCAGACAAACGCCTATTTAGGGCTATTGCAAGGATAAGTGCTAGAGCAAAAATGGACATTCCAGTATATGAAGGAAACCTAGATGTTGAAGAGATTCTAGATTGGATTAGAGCTCTGGATAAATACTTCAACTATGAGGATGTCTAGAAAGATAGGAAAGTCAAACATGCTGTCACTAGACTTAAAGGGCATGCAACACTATGGTGGGATGAACTGCAGGCTGACAGACGTTGCAAAGGCAAGCAAAAAATTAAAGTTGGGATAGAATGGTTGGGAAGATGAAAGCCAAATTCATACCCAAGGATTATCAAATTACTTTGTTTCGAAGGATGCATAAGTTGAGACAGAAGCTGATGTCAGTGAAAGAATACACTGAAGAGTTCTACAAGATAAACATCGGCGCAGGTCATTGGGAAAGCGATGATGAAGAGGTTTTCAGATATATGAATGGTCTGCGATATGATATCCAAGACGATATGAGAATGATGATCATTCGAAATGTGGAAGATGCTTATCAGATGGCTCTGAAAGATAAAGAGAAGCTGAGTCGAAATCAAGGTCAAAGAGGCTGAGGCAGAAGTCAAGCCAGAGGCAAGACAATTGCCCAGGACAGAACTCAGAAATCTAAAGAATAGGGGAAGAAAATTCAACCTCAAACTGAGAGAGGAGGAAGCTCACAGAGAGGGCAGTATGATGATAGAAATACTTTTCCTCAAGCTAGAGGTAGAGGAAGAGGCCGAGGAGGTGAAGTGAAATGTTTTTTCTGTGGGAAAAATGGACATAAATATTATGAGTGTCCAGATAGAAAGAAAGAAGGTGGTGAAACTCACATTGCTGAAACTCAAGGATGGAATGTTGAGGCGGAAGATGCTGAGGGCGGAAGGTCCTTAATGATGAGGAAATTTCTCTTAACGCCAGAAAAGGAGGCAGAGAACCCATCCCAAAGGAACAGTTTGTTTCAGACTGCTTGCAAAACTAATAATAAAGTATGCAAAGTCATCGTGGACAGTGGTAGCACAAACAATCTCGTTTCTACAGAGATGGTAGAAAAGCTAGAGCTGGAGACTATCGTACATCCAAGCCCATATAGAGTTTCGTGGTTACAAAAAGGACATCAAGTAAATGCCACTAAACAATGTTTAGTTGAATTTAAAATAGGAGGATATAAGGATGAAATATTATGTGATGTCATTCCCATGGATGTTTGTCATCTATTGTTGGGTAGACAATGGAAATATGACAGGAATGTGGTTCATGATGGGAGAAAGAACACATACACCCTGGAGAAAAATGAGAGAACGCACATGTTGTTGCCGATTAAAGATAAAGAAGTGAAACCAGAGGTGAGAAACATTGTACTTCTCATGAGTGGGAAGGAACTTCTTAATGAGGTTAAGAAGAAGGAAGACACACAATTTATTGTGGTCAGGAAGTCTAGAATTGTTTTAACTAGTACAAGAGTGGATGATTTACTAGAGGAAATCCAGAAGTTGCTGGAAGAGTTCATTGATATAGTAGTGGACGAACTACCTCGTTCATTTCCACCGATCAGGAGTATAAGCCATCACATTGATCTTATACCTAGAGCCTGTTTACCAAACAAAGCAGCGTATAGATTGACACTGCATGAGAATGAAGAAGTCAAGAGGCAGGTCCAGGACTTAATGGACAAGGGATTGATTAGAGAGATCTCAACCTGAAGAAAGATGGAGGTTGGAAGATGTGTACAGACTCAAGGGAAATCAATAAGATCACCATCAGATACAGATTTCCATTACCAAGGATGGATGACTTGATGGATTGCTTGAGTGGAGCAAGATTTTTTTCAAAGGTTGATTTGAAAAGCGGATATCATCAGATTCGCATGAGAGAAGGTGATGAATGGAAGACAACATTCAAGACGAATGAAGGGCTATATGAATGGCTTGTCATGCCATTTGGCTTAACAAATGCACCCAGTACTTTCATGAGGTTGATGAATGAAGTCCTGAAGGATTTCATAGGGAATTTATATCTTGACGATATATTGATTTTCAGCAAGATAGAAGCATAACACTTGAAGCATTTAGTTGCAGTAATGAGGAAGTTACAGCAAGAGAAGTTGTTGATTAACATGAAGAAATCATCATTTATGAGGACATAACTCATTTATTTGGGTTTTGTTATCTCTGCAAATGAGTTGAAGATGGACCCAGAAAAGGTAAATGCGATTAAGAATTGACCATTGCCGAAAAGTGTGTTTGAAGTTCTAAGCTTCCATGGTTTAGCTAGTTTTTACAGGAAATTCATCCAAACTTTTAGTGGAATTAGCGCACCAATGATGGATACGGTGAAGAAAAGACACAAAAATTTTCACTGGACAGAAGAAGCAAAGAAGAGTTTCAACCTGTTGAAGAAGAAGATCACTGAGCAGCCAATTTTGGTTTTGCCATATTTTAGCAAGACATTTCAGGTCAGGTGTGATGCAAGTGGATTTTCAATTGGATGGGTCTTGAGCCAAGATGACAGACCGATCACATACTTCAGTGAGAAACTGAATGAAGTGAAGGTTAAGTACTCCACATATGACAAGCAATTCTATGCGGTCATATAAGCACTGAAGAAGTGGAGGCACTATTTGGTTCCTAAAGAGTTTGTTTTGTACAGTGATAATCATGCTTTACAATTCATGACTCAACTGGAGAATTTGAATGAAAAACATGCTAAATGGGTTGAATTCATGCATAATTTTACTTTTGTAATTAAGCATATTTATGGAACTGCTAACAAAGTTGTTGATGCTTTGAGCAGGATATGTTTTCTTATGAAGGAATTCAAAGTCAAAACTTTTGGTTTCGATAACCTCAAAGAAATGTACAGAGATGACCCAGATTTTAAGGAGGCGAATGAGGCATCTGAGAATCCAGTTCTCAAGAACAGAAGACAGTGGACCGAATACATGATCTAGGATGGATTATTATTCAGGCGCAATCAGCTATGTATTCCAAAATGATCCATGAGGGAGAATCTACTGAAGGAAAAACAAAGTGGAGGATTGATCAGACACTTCGGTCGGGATAAGACATTCTCAAAGTTGAATGGCTCATATTTTTGGCCACGGATGAGGAAAGATGCCAAGAAATTTGTGGACAGATGCAGAATTTGTCAGCACACAAAGGGGAGAAGGAAGAACACAGGGTTATACTAGCCATTACCCATACCTGCAAGACCGTGGGATGCAGTGAGTATGGATTTTATATTGGGACTGCCAAGGACACAAAGGGGATGTGAGTCAATCTTTGTGGTAGTCGAAAGATTTCCCAAGATGGCACATTTCATACCATGCCAGAAAACTAGTGACGCAACTCACATTGTGAATCTGTTTTTCAAGGAAGTCATCAGACTTCACGGCTTGCCAAGGAGTATAGTTTTTGATCGAGATACCAAGTTCGTGGGACATTTCTGGAGGAATTTATGGAAGAAGTTGGGGATAAGTTTGTCATTTAGCTCAGTGTATCATCCTTAGACAGATGTATAAACAAAAGTCATGAACAAAATCTTGGGGGATTTGTTGAGGAGCCTAGTGACTGAACACCATAGTCAATGGGGTCACATTCTACCACAGGCGGAATTTGCTTACAATGAATCACTCAATTGAAGCATAGGGCAGAGTCCATTCCAAATCGTATATGGAATGTAGCCAAGGGGAGTTTCTGAATTGACAGATTTGGAACAAAATGAATTCAGAAGTGCTAGTGTAGAGGACTTTGCAGAAGCAATGAAGGAGCTTCACAGCCGAGTCAAGGAGCGATTGCAAAATTCAAATCAAGAATATAAGAACAGAGCAGATCAACACAGGCGAGAAGTTCAATTTGAAGTTGGTGATCTAATTCTTGCACATCTAAGGAAGGAAAGGTTCCCAAGGGGAACATATAACAAACTGAAGATGAAAAAGATTGGACCATGCAAGGTCGTGAAGAAATTTGGGGCAAATACATATGAGATTGAATTACCCGATGGGGTTGGAATTTCCTCGATATTCAATGTTACGGTTTTGTACCCTTACAAAGATGAAGAAGCAAGAGTAGAGGATGAATAGACAAAGGTTCAATGGACTAAACAAATGCCTATAGCTGAAAATCCACAGATGGAAAGCATAATTGACAAGAGGGTCAACAAGAAGACCAGGAGAAAAGAGTATTTTGAATACTTGATCAAGTGGAAGGGACATCTAGTTGAAGATGCCAGCTGAGAAGATGAAGCAGAGATTCAGAAGCATGGACAGACCATGCAAGAGCTCATGAAAATTTTCAAGTGAGGGAGTATGATGTAGGAGCATCATAAACAATCAAGCGAGCATGGGGGCAAAAGACAGCTGGAAAGCGCAACATTCATTTTTCGCGTTTTGAAATATTTTGAAAGTTTAAGGGAGCGGACATTAATGTAATAGTTGGGAATAAGAAATACTTTGCATTTATATCTTGGAGGATGTAAACAGATCATGAGTGATTTTCTCTCATCTGTCGATGTGAAAAACATTTAAGCCCAGTTAATGAAAGTAGGTAGGTTTGAATTAATAGATTAGACAGTTATAGAACATAGGAGGGAAAATCGATATAGACACCCTCATTCTTATATCATTAGGGGGTTGTATCATTAGCACATAATAGAAGAGGAGAGATTCATAGCATGGAGCTGTAGAGAAGAGTCCATGTACAAGAGTTTTGAATTAATATATGAAGCTTTGATTCAGATTTCATGGTGTTATGATGTTTTCTGTTTATACATGGTGAATGGTATGCTTACAATTGTTTTATTCTCTCTGTTACACATTTTCTTTAATACTATGTTGAATGTATGATTTCATGCTGAATGTTTGAAGTCTGAGAAGAGAGAATGAGTTTCAATTGTTTCTCTTCCTGAGTGAGAGAAGTTCCTGCAAGGAGTGCAATGAAGCGTTTGCAAGGTGTGCGTTGACAAAGTTCTGAGTTTTCTCTCAAAAAGCTCAGGAGGGATACCGTTGTTCTCATTTCAACAGAAGTGCAGGAGGAGCACAAAGGCCGTGCAAGGAGTGCACAGGATTTTGAAAGTCTTAGGACTTATCAACTAAAGGAAGGATTGAAGGACTACTGTTGTCGCGGGTGCACAGAGTCAGAGGGATCAAATACCCAGAAGTATTTAATAGATTGCCGCAGGAGTGCGTGCAGGAGTCTTTTCGAGGCCAGAAGTTGCCAGAAAAAAATCTCAGGAGGGATTACGCCTTTGAAGAGTTCAAACAGAGACAAATATTGATAACATCTCACAGAAGTTAAGTTCCAGTGGAAGAACTTTGTTTCATTTCACAGAAGCGGTCAAGGAGGAAGGAATGGTCGGAATTCTCCGAGGAGAACTTGCAAAGTTGCAAGGACCGTGGGATTTAGTGAAGCTGCAAGGAGGTTAATTGTTGGATAAATCCACCCTTCTGGAGGTAAGACTAAACATGGACCATTGATCGTGGTAGTGGAGCACCATAATCATTTCAGAATTCGGGATTTCGAAGTGTTAGAGGGACGGTAGTCGAAGGCTTGTTCAAGTCCTGAAATCTAGGAAGAAGGACAGGTGGCGAGAGTCCATGTCAGAGATAGAAAACAATTGAGGGGACAGGTGGCGTGTCTTCATCAAATAGGTGGATTCAAACCTTGTTGACCGTTTTGAGTTTTGAGGTCAAAGGACTGAGAGCCTTGCATCCGGATTTGCGAAGTCCGAAATCCCGGTGAAGTGAAAAGTCTATTTGGAAACCAACCTTTGTTGAACGCATCGAAATTTGGCAATTTGCGTTTTGGAAGTTGTAGAGACAGGAACTCTCGAAAACAGGGATCACGAAATTGCGAAACCTGAAGTTTCAGTTCGACGAAGGGCACGATCTTACTGAGATCGGGAGACTTGAGTGGTGCTGTGTGTTTGATCACGCAGGCAACTCAAAAGGACCTGTGGATATGTGTGTGTGGGATTCCCTGTGGAGGAACCGAAGAGTCAATTATACTCAAGGGGAAGTTTTAGAATGATCCTAAGCAGACCTCGACCTGAGGGTTCAGGGTTCTACCTTAGTATCACTCTCTTGATATTTCTAGAATTTCTTCACTCGAAGAGTTTCATGTAGCTTTCAATACTCATTGTCAAAAGTTTTATTCCTCTAAGTTAATTTTTCATAGTTGTTGTGAGGAGTATAAAGACTGTGTTCATGATATAGTTGTTTTTTATGAAGGCTATGAGAATGAAGAATATGCCTTGGATGAGGAATCATTTTTTTCTCTTCCTTGTTCATCTGCATCTGATGAAAATTGTGTTTGTTGTCTCAGTAAGGAAAGTGCAGAAATTGAGTCTGTTCTGGAAGTTGATATTCCTTGTAGCCCTATCTCTAAAAATCCTAGATATGAGCAGCCTAATTTTGAATCATATCATGGTGATGAGATATTTCTACCTAGATTGAATCTTGAAAGGCATCCTGTGTTTAGTAATGAAGAACATTTTTCTCTTGTTGGGCAGAAGACACCTCTTGATATGTCATTGGATGCTCCTCATTTATTTGATCATTATGGAGACAGTGACAAAGATGCTGATGTGTTTTTTGTCTTAGAAGAAAAATTATTATCAACCGACCTTCTGATGAAAATGAAAGCTTCTACCAAGAAAATCACGATAGAGAAAATCATCCATCCATTGATATATATGAGGATATTTCTTTCCATCAACTAACAAATGTTATTAGAGAAGGAAAAAAAAAAGTGGATCAGTAGCCTGCATCAACCTTTCACTCACCTATGCTTTCCACATACATTCAACCATGTGTAAGAAACTGTAAAGGACAACATGATTTTTGTTACCAACCTAGTAGGTTTTATCACCTATTTTATGACCCTATAGGGGAATTCATGGAGTTTCATTTCCTCGATATATTAAAGCCTCCAAGATTTATCTTACCTTCATCACTACGAGGAAATCTGAAGAATGTAATTAGTCTGTTGTCAAAGTTTTGTTATCTCTTGTTGATCAGTGATAGAGTAAATAATTTTCCAGTTAGGAAGTTACTTGAATGGCTCTAGTGGAAGTTTTTTTTCACCTAGCGCTTTCTAAAAATTAGTTAGTCTAGGATTGTACATAAATAAGCTCCTTCTAGAGCACATGTGTTTGTTTTCTTTTTTGTAAGTAGAATAGTGTACATGTCAGCTTGTGGTCCTCCACAAGATGCATTTGAGCTCGACTCCACAACCCAACAGCTAAGGCACTGGAACTGCTTATTCTTGGTAGCTCACAGGGAGCATGCCATCCCCTATGGAGCCAAATGTTATCACATAAAGTTTTCAAGGGTCATAGGACAAACAAGTCTTGTGCTTGCACAATAAATGGCCATGAGAACAAAGAACAACATTCAGAGCAGTCTATGTTGGGTTGAAATACTAGCAGTGGTCGGGTTCATTTTTCAACGGCGGAGATCCCAGGAGTAGTTCAGATAAGCGGCTCACATGTATTTGGCATGCCAAAATTGCACAAGGATTAACGACTAGCCAAGCTTCCCGAAGTCCCGAAGTAAATCTCGATTTTCCAAAACAAGAGAACACATGGAGGAAGATCTCACACTTTAGAGGATTCCACAAAAAAGAATAAGAAAAAGGCCCGAAGCCCAAACTTCTGAAGTGAATATCGGTCGTCCAAATCAAGAGGCCACATGTCACCAAATATCTCACTTCAAGAATTCGACACTTTAGAGAACTACGCGAACAAGCAGGAGAAAATTCTCGAAGCCTGAACTCCTGAAGTAAATATTGGTCGTCCAAATAAAGAGGCCACGTGGAGGCAGATCTCGCAATTCAGAGGATTGTGCAAACAATCAGAAGAAAAAGACCTAAAGACCGAACTCCTGAAGTGAATATCGGATATCCAAATCAAGAGGCCACGCGTCACCAGATATCACACTTCAGGAATTTGACACTTCAGAGACATACATGAGCAAGAAAAAGAAAAGGCCTGAAGCCCAAACTCCCAAAGTGAATCTCGGTCATCCAAATCAAGAGGCCACACATCAATAGATCTCTCACTTCAGAGATATGACGCTCTGGAGGATTGTGCGACCAAGCAGAAGAAAAAGGCCTGAAGCTCGAACTCCCAAAGTGAATCTTGGTCATCCAAATCAAGAGGACACGCGTCACCAGATCTCTCACTTCAAAGAAATGACGCTCTAGAGGATTGTAAGAGTTGTGCATCAAAAAGGCTTGAAGCCTAAACTCTCGAAGTAATTGTGAACCATTGATCTTTGCAGCAGGAAACAATGTCTATCAAAGAGCGGTGCATGGCAACAAAAGCAGGGATTTCGCAAATTGTAGATCGTGACCAGATCAATGGCCACACTTCATTGCGGGGACGACACATGCTCGAACGATAAAATTATTGAGCCGTCCCACAATTGAAACCATGGCATAATGAAAGAACTATGTGGCAGAAGGTGGTGAATTGTGGGCTCCAAAGCAGTGTGGATCCAAACTGCCTTTGACAACCCTGCAATCACATGGTTATATATCGTCAAAACTGACAGCAACATGTAGTCTCCCCCTAGGCGTTAAGCCTCGTTGCAATCCCGAGGAAAAAGGCAGTTAATGAAAAAGGAGTGGTGGTTGAAACCTCGACTCATTCTGTAAATAGAAATCATGGAGCGTCTGGCCATGGAGACAGAACTGCCAGCCCGAGGTACCACGATAGACGATTTTTCCTACAAGCCCATGCTGATCTGAGCTTGCGTCTGACAAAAGGATACATGCACAGTATGACAGAAGGATGCACAGATGAAGAGCCTTGGACGGGATGGTCAGATGACTCTCCAAGAGGTTGTCCACTGATATGAATATAAATAGATCAGTTTAATAATTTGTTAAAAGAGGGTTCAGAGGCTGGAGATCTGAGAGAGTTTTAGGAGCAGGGCTCTGTATTTTTCAGTTTGTAAGCCTAAGGGTTTGGATTGTAAATATTATGTTATTGAAGATTCCTTTGAGTTTTTTTATCATACTGTATTCTTAGTTTACATGTTATGTTTTTCTTTTCTGGATGTAATCTCTCTGATCTATGGATTCTTGAGGCGGTAGAGGATTTGTTGTCATCATGCCCACCTTTCATGGTTCATCACTCATACATTTTATGTTTTTCTTCTTGTCTGGATGATCTCTCTAATCTATGGATTCCTAAGGTGGTAGAGGATCTATTGTCATCATGACCATATTTCATGGTTCATCACTCAAACATTTTTTGTTTTTCTTCTTGTCTGGATGTAGCATCTCTCTGATCTATGGATTCCTAAGGCGGTAGAGGAGTTGTTGTCATCTTGCCCATTTTTCATGGTTCATCACTTAGAAAATTTTTGTTTGTCTTATCGTCTGGAGGTAGCATATTTGATCTATGGATTCCTGAGGCGATAGAGGATATGTTATCATCTTGCCCATGTTTCATTGTTTATCACTCAGACACATTGTGTCTTCTTTCTCCTCATCACCATATAAATACTTTTGTCTGATAGGAAGTTTAAATGCCTTCACTAGTCACGATACTTATGAATCCATAGCCCAATGGTCCAGGACTGATCTACAGTGACCTTTTTTATATTTCCTTTCTTTGTAGTCTTGTCCTGACCCACTTACTCAAACCATTCATACACATTTACATTTTGATGGGTATTGGGCTTACCCTCTCACACTATGAGGGCGATTCTCAGTGATAACATTAATGGTGTCGTTGTTGGGGATAGAAGTAAATATATCTTCCCTAGGAGAACAACAATGAAGAGATCCAATTTTAGATGGTGAACTGAAGTTGGACACATTGTTTTGACTGATTATCTTTCACCATGGTGAATCCATTTTTCAAAATCTATTGGTGACTCCACTGGAAGGAGAAAAATCAAATGGCTATGGAGGCTATCTTGTCCAGGAGTTTTGCACCACTAAAATTCTCATCCATAGCTGGTTATCCACATCCTGTGCCTCATATCGATGAATGGCATGATCTTCTACCAAAATTTTATGAAGGTAAGAATGACAGCCCTCTTGAACATGTTTTTGGATTTCATGCTTTGATATAGCAGTTTGAAATCCAGCATGAAGACATACGTATGAATTTGTTTATGTACTCTCTTCTAGGATATGCTCGTATTTGGTATCACTCTCTTGAGATTTCTATCATTTCTTCACTTGAAGAGATTCATGCAGCTTTCAATACTTATTGTCAAAAGTTTTATTCCTCTGAGTTAATTTGTCATAGTTGTTGTGAGGAGTATAAAGATTGTGTTTAGGATATAGTTGTTTGTTAGGAAGGTTGTGAGAATGAATAAGATGTCATGGATGAGGAATCGATTTTTCTCTTCCCTGTTCATCTGCATCTAATGAAAATTGTGTTTGTTGTCTCAATAAGAAAAGTGCAGAAATTGAGTCTGTTCTGGAAGCTGATATTCCTTATAGCCCTGTCTCTAAAAATCCTAGATATGAGCAGCCTACTTTTGAATCATATGATGATGATGAGATATTGCTTCCTGGATTTAATCTTGAAAGGTAGCCCGTCTTTAGTAATGAAGAACAATTTTCTCTTGTTGGGCAGAAGATACATCTTGATATGTCATTCGTGGCTCCTTATTTCTTTGATCATTATAGAGACAGTGATGAAGATTCTAAGGTGTTTTTTGTCTTAGAAGCAAAAAGCATTAGCAGTCAACCTTCTGATGAAAATCAAATCTTCTACCAAGAACATCATGATAGAGAAAAACAAACATCGATTGATATATATGAGGAGATTTCTTGCCATCATCTAACAGATGCTATCAAACAAGGAAAAATAAAATTGGATCAACATCCTGCATCAACCTTTCACTCACCTATGCTTGCCACAAACATTCAACCATGTGTGAGAAATTGTAAAGAAAAGCAGGATTTTTGTTACCAATCTAGTAGTTTTTATCACCTATTTTATGAATCTGTAGGGGAATACATGGAGTTGCATTTCCTTGATATATTAAAGCCTCCAATCTTGATCTTACCTTCATCATTGGGAGGAAATATGAAGAATGTAATTAGTTTGTTGTCACAGTTTTGTTATCTCTTTGTTGGCACAGGGGCAGACCCAGGGTTCAACGCTTCAACAACGCACCAACAAAACCCTAACTACCGACCCTTTTGGAAACACCTGTGAATAAGATGAAGTCTCACCTGAGGTAGAGGTAGGGGGGGTTGCAGGACTTAGGTGTTTTCAACCTAGATGGGACATAGATCTGTGGTCACAATACTTATAGAGCACTTAGCAATTAACATTCATTAGTCTTGAACCCCTATTCACATCGCAGGTTAAAACCCTAATTGCATATCAACGTACTAACAACCAAGATCCAAGCATATCTAACCATTTAGCACATAGCATCAAAGTATATCTAACATTCATTCACATCATAAATCACTAAGCATCAACTGGATCTATCATACATATAGATTAAGAAAATAAGTACATAAACAACATGAACATCGTAGCACAGAGCACATCGACACTGGATATATGTGGTACACCCCAGTGTGGACCTACGTCCACAAATCTTCTTCTCTTCTTATTAGTCTCTTCCAATCTTCTTACATGCACCAAGACACAATGCCAACTCCACATAGGACAGGAGATCTATGTGCACCTCACTAGATCCTCCTTCCCTAAGTTAGGTCCAAGCACAGAGCCTCTACACAATATGTGCACAAATCACTTACAAAACACTTGCACTTAGCTCTACAAACCTTAACACATTCGTGCACAAAGCCAACTAGCCATGCACTAAGCCGATCAATGACTAGTAACTACAATCACACAGATCAAACTCTAGTACCTAGCACCTTCACTTACATCGCCTAGCTACTTATTTATACAAAAGGGGCCTAAACATGGGTCAGACCCATGGGTCGACATCCCATACCCGTTACATAAACCCTAAAATTCCAAAAAGCTCGCAAAAAGAGAGAGATCTTGCGATCTTCGCTTCGCCTGGGCGCTCCATCTTCGACCAGCTTGTCGAAGTCCCAAAAATGGTCAAACACAACCAACGTTTCCACAAAACTTGGTCAAGGGCCAAAACCCTTATTGATCAGTGATAGAGTAAATACCTTTTTAGTTAGGAAGTTACTTGAGTGGCTCTGGTGGAAGTTTGTTTTCACCTAGCGCTTTGTAAAAATAAGTTAGTCTAATATTGTACATAAATAAGCTCCTTCTGGAGAACATGTGTTTGTTTTCTATTTTGTAAGTAGAATAGTGTACATGTCATCCTGTGGTCCTCAACAAGATGCATTTGATCTCGATTCCACAACCCAATAGCTAAGGCATTGGAACTGGTTGTTCTTGGCAGCTCACAGGGAGCATGCCATCCCTTGTGGAGCCAAATGTTATCACATAAAGTTTTCAAGGGTCGCAGGATGACCAAGTCTTATGCTTGCACAGCTAAAAACCATGAGCAAAACGCCCAACATTCAGAGAAGTATATGTTGGGCTGAAATACTAGCAATAGTCAGGTTCATTTTTCAACGACGAAGATCCCAGGAGAAATTCAGATAAGCGGCTCACATGTAATCAACATGTAAATATTGCATAAGGATTAATGACTAGCCAAGCGTCCCGAAGTCCGAAAGTAAATCTTGGTCATCCAAAAAAAGAGAACACATGGAGGAAGATCTCGCACTTCAGAGTATTTCCCGAACAAGCAGAAGAAAAAGGCCTGAATCCTGAACTCCTGAAGTGAATCTTCGTCGTCCAAATCAAGAGGTCACGTATTAGTATATCTCTCACTTCGGGAATTCGACACTTCAGAGAATTGCACGTGAAAGTAGGAGAAAAATACTGAAGCCCAAACTCCCTAGGTAAATCTCGGTCGTCCAAATCAAGAGGCCACACGGAGGCAGATCTTGCACTTCAGAGGATTGCACAAACAATCAGAAGAAAAATGCCTGAAGCTCGAACTCTTGAAGTGAATATCGATCGTCCAAATCAAGAGGCCACGCATCACCAGATCTCTCACTTCGAGAATTCATCACTTCGGAGAATTGTGCGAGAAAGCAGAAGAAAAAGGCTCGCAGCCTGAAATTTCGAAGTGAATCTCGACCATCCAAATCAAGAGGCCACACATCACCAGATCTATCACTTCAGAGATACGATGCTTCAGAGGATTGCGCGAGAAAGCAGAAGCAAAAGGCCCAAATCCCAAACTCCCGAAGTGAATCTCGTTCATCCAAATCAAGAGGCCACACGTCACTAGATCTCTCACTTTGGAGATATGACGCTCCAGAGGATTGTAATAGTTGTGCATCAAAAAGGCCCGAAGCCTGAACTCCTGAAGTAATTGTGAACCATTGATCTTTGCAGTAGGAAACAGGGTTCATCCAAGAGTGGCGTGTGTCATCAAAAGTAGGGCTTTCCCAAATCGTAGATCACAAACAGATCGACAACCATGCTTCATTGTGGGGAAAAAACATGCTCGAATGATAAAATTCTTGAGTGGTCCTGAAATTGAAATCATGGTATAGAGAAAGAGCTATGTGGCGGAAGGTGATGAATTGTGGGCTCAAAAGCAGTGTGGATCCAAACCGCCTTTCACGGCCCTGGAATAATGTGCTTATATAACGTCAAAGATGACAACAACATGTAGTTGTAAATGTGTTGAACCTGCACAGAATAGATCTAGTTAAACAATAATACACACATTTGCAGAGAGAATTTGAGAAATAAGAAGAAGGAGAGAAAGAATGAAAGAATTCTCATTAATCATTTGAATAATGAATAATTTACACATGATATACTCTGTATAACTCAATGAGTGTGCACTGGAGGAGAACCAATGCACCATAGTGGTGGTCTAGAGTGATCTAAACACACACCAGCAGTTACAGGAGTGAATTGACACCTATTCTAGTCTCTCAGGAAGTTACGGGAGTGAACTGCCACCTAGTCTAGTCTCTTAGGAAGTTTCAGGAATGAATTGCCACCTAGTTGAGTTAACTAGTTGTCTAGTCTTCAGTTAACTGACTGAACAAAGAGTATTGAGGAGTTAAATCAGGGAATCAATGGTAATGCCCCAGTTATGTGATGACGCAAGGCAAGTGCACATTAGTTGGTGATGATCCCAATGTTGCATGATGACAAAACTAATGTAGCATCTAAACTCAACTCAACTAGTCAAACTGAAGTGTCAACTCAAAGAGAATATTCTCCAGGTGGAATATTCTCCTATATAATATAGGAGACTATATAATGACTAAATATGACTAATAAACAAGGAAAAAACTTAGGAAAAAGAAATCCTAGGTGTGTGTGAAGTAACTCCAACACCCCCCCTGAACATCACTATGGTGAAAATAAAGAATGAGTCTTGACAACGAGGCCATGTTAGGTACCCAAATACAAAATATACACTAAAATAAAGTGAGGAAAGAGGGAAAACCTCATGGGAACCCCCCCCCCCTCAAGATAAAATATATGTAAAAATAAGAAATACAGTTGCTAGGAAACTGTGTCCTTCACTCCAAGATGACTTTGTAGAGAATGGAACTTCTTCTTAGTGAAGGTCTTGGTGAATATGTCTGTCATCTGTTCTACTGAAGGACAAAACTGTAATTTGATGATCCCCTCGTGTACTAAGTCTCAGATGTAGTGCATGTGGATATTGATGTGCTTCGTTCGCTGCCTCTGAACTGGATCTCTGCAGAACTTCAGAGTGCTCTGGTTGTCACACTAGATGACGATCGACCGATGAAACTGAATGCCCAACTCAATGAGAAAATGTTGTAGCCACATAGCCTAGATGGTTATGTTAACTACCCCTCTGTACTTTGCCTCAATTGAGTATATAGCAATGGAATCTTTCTTCTTTCTTGACCAACAAATAGGGTCAGAACCAAGACTGACTAAGTAATCAAATGTGGACTTGTGATCAGTGTTATCACCAACCCAGTCGGAATCAATAAACCTAATGAGATATAATGTAGAGTCTATTTCATAATGAATCCCAAAGGTGATGGTACCTTATACGTATCAAAGGATATGCTTTGAGTCCTTCCAATGTAGCTCATGTGGCTCCTGCATGAACTTGGAAACTGTGTCAGTTGCATGTGAGAGGTCTGTTCTGGAGTGTATGAGATACAAAAATATCCCCACTAGTTTTCTGTACAGTGTGTTTTCAACCAGTGGAGTCTCCCCTCCATATTCAAGTTTGACTTTTGATAGGAAAGGAGTCGAAGTAGACTTTCAGTCTGTCATGTGAAATCTCTCAAGGAGATCTCGTGCATACTTGGCTTGATATAGTTTGATGCCTGATGCATCCTGACTGATCTCAAGTCCAAGGAATAAGTGTAGGGGACCCATGTATGTCATCAAAAACCTATCATGTAGAATCCTCTTGACTGTAGCAACCATTGAAGTCGATAAACTAGTGATCATCAAATCATCAATGTACAACACTAAGAGTAGAAGTGAATCAGTCATCTTGAGCATGTAGACATTCAGGTCTGATTGACAACGTATAAAGTTTTGTGCCAATAGGTAGGAGTCCATCTTGGCATTCCACACTCTCGGAGCCTGCTTGAGGCCATAAAGGGACTTCTTTAGTCGACATACCAAAGATGAGTCTTGCATAAATCCCTGGGGCTGATCCATGTATATCTCCTCATAGAGATCACCATGAAGAAATGCATTCTTCACATCCATTTGATGGAATTCCCATCCCTTGGATACCGCAATGGAAGGTGTCAATCGTATGGAATCCATCTTCACTACTGGAGCGAAGGTCTCATCATAGTCAATACCGTGAACTTGTTGAAATCCTTTGGCGACAAGCCTAGATTTGTATCTACTAATTTGTCCATCTGTTGTTCTCTTGGTCCTATAGACCCATCTGCATCTGATAAGTTTCCTCCCATAAGGAAGGGGAACCATATCCCAAGTCTAGTTCTCGAGGAGGGAGTTGTACTCCTCCTGCAT
This sequence comes from Picea sitchensis, assembly GCA_010110895.2. Classification (NCBI taxonomy): domain Eukaryota; kingdom Viridiplantae; phylum Streptophyta; class Pinopsida; order Pinales; family Pinaceae; genus Picea; species Picea sitchensis. Next base: position 167,754 of record SNQJ01S0005554.1, on the reverse strand, counting down.
GGTGGATTCCCAAAAGGGATTTCTAGCAGCCTCGCCATAAGACTGTGGATCTGAAGACTGAGCCAAGAAAAGATGCATGGAGGGAAATGGTTCAATGGAAGTGAGTGCAACAGGAGGATCCTCAAAATCATATCAAGTCCTCCTAGTATCGGCTAGATCACCAATGAGATCCCCTGCATCCTAAATAGTAGTATGTTCCCACTTGGGCTTCTCCTCTGGCTCTGAAAATGCATCTGGATGATCTGACTCTACATTTGATTGTACTGACTCTGAATCTGAATCATATGAGTTCTATGAATTGGAACTCCCATCTGAAGAAGAGTCGGAATGTGCATGCTCATCATATCGAACAGGTGGAAGAATGAAGGTGTCTGCATGCGGTTATTGAGGTGCATGTGATACACTTTCCTTGAATTGGACACTTCGCTCAATGATGATCCCGTCTAAGGAAATATCAAGAATCCTATATCCCTTCACACCATCGTGGTATCAAAAAAAAATGCACTCAATTCTTTGTGGATCAATTGCCTTCCTCTTTTTAGAGGGAATCCAAGCCCATGCATGTGAACCAAAAATGCGAAAGTGGGTCACTATTGGTTTGAGGCCACTCGAATCCTTGTAGGGGGTACTATCCTTGACAGATCTATGGGGAGATATGTTTTGGATGTATGTTGCACAATTAAGTGCTTTGGCCCATAGTCTTTGTGGTAGTGACTTTTCATGCAACATGCAAGATGGCATCTCCTTTAGAGATCTATTTTTCCGCTCAACAACTTTGTTTTGCTGCAGAGTATAGGGAACTGTGTGCTGCAAATGAATCCATGCCTCATGGAAAATATTATGGATCTCATGATTTACATACTCTCCCCTGTTATCAGTTCAGAGGAATTTGACATTCTTTCTGGACTGTGTCTCAACCAGGACTTTGAAATCTTTGAGGGGTTGAAAGACCTTAGATTTTTACCTGAGAAAGTAGATCCATGTAAAACATGAGAAATCATCAACAAAAATGAGAACAAACCTCGATTTGTTGATGAATGGATGCAGAAAAGGACCCATAAGGTCACTATAGATCAAATATAAAGGTGTGGAAGCTCTCTGAGACTTTCCTTTGTCGAATTTATCTTGAGGGTGTTTTATGAGAACACATCCCTCACATACTCCTTTGGAGAAATGGATGTCTAGTAGACCATCAACCAATATTTTCTTCCTAAGCTGTTCCATTTATCTGAAATTCAAATGTCCAAACCTTTCGTGCCATATCCTACTACTTTCATCAACATGAGTAAGCAGTAAAGCGGAATCAAGTTCAATGAATTCAGAAAATGTATACAATCTAGACTGATGATTTACCTCATCGGTGGCAACCCTGGAGTTGGTTTGCATGTTGTAGATGTCCATGGAATTTGGTGTGAATATGAATTTCTTTCCGGTGCCAAAATTCATCATTTGATACACAGAGAGAAGGTTGACAAAAATTTTAGGAACGTGCAACACATTCTCGAAGCTTCTGTTGGTGAGTTCAATCCTTCCTTTGTTGGTGACTTCGACAGAAGAGTTGTCCCCCATAATAATAAGAGGACCTTTGCATGCATCCAATGAAGAATATACTTCTTTTGAGGCATCCATGTGATGTGATACTCCTGAATATATGATCCAAGCACTGGGAGAGGAGTTGATGGCAATCAAGGCATGGCTAGAATTGCCTTTCTTGGAATTCAGATCTTTTGGCTTCTTCTTCTTGGCACCCTCGGGGATGTGATATCTAAGGTTGTTTTTATGAAGTATTTGAGACATCAAATTTTTTTTTTTTGCATGCATGCATATTCTGGATGGAATCCTTTGTGACAATACAAGCATTTCTCCCCTTTTCCCCTTTGGATCCGGAGGCATCGGTGAAAAGTTTTGTGTACCCTTCCTTATTCGGATGTGCATGAGCTTTATGTTTATGTTTATATTTAGATTTATGATATTTGTGGCTTCCATCATGCACAATGAGTGCATGCTCCCTTAGGCCTTTGATTGTAACCATGTTGATAAGCTTGGTTTTCTCTTGTGTTAGGGATTCGATAAAGTCCTCAAGAGAAGGAATCTTCCTGTTGGCTTCAGAGGAAAAACTAACATAATGGAATGTTGATACGAATACAGAGAATCCAAGACCAATATTGGAGAGAATGGTGAGAAACATTTGTTTCTCCTCCTTCGATTTATCAACCCCGCAAGATTTGAGTTGCGACGATAAATCCTTGAAATTTGTAAAGAAATCTTGGATATTATTGAATCTTTTTGGATCCAAGGTGAGCAGATCCACCTCCAGCATGTGTCCCCTCATATCATAATTGTTTCCAAAGATCCTTTCCAAGGTGTTTGAGGCTTCATTGGGAGTCTTACAGGAAGATATGTGAAAAAGGAGATCGGGAGAAATAAGACTGCAAATTGTTCTGAGTGCTTCATCCATGCGATTTCAGTACTTGGATTTTTCTATGGATGATCTCGGTTCTGTATCTGTATTCAAGTTTAACCTATACAAACCTCTGGTTCAGAGATGTATGGCTATTTTCTCCTTCCATGCAAAATATTTGTAAGGTGTAAGAATGAATTCTTTTTGGAAATCCATCTTTCTGTTGTCTTCAATCTTTGGTACCTGCAATAAAGTTTGGTGTAGCTTTTGCTTAGCAGTCTGTCAGATATGATACCATGTAAATGTGTTGAAATTGCATAGAATAGATCTAACTAAACAATAATACACACATTTTTAGAGAGAATTTGATAAAGAAGAATGAGGAGAGAAAGAATGAAATAATTCTCATTAACCGTTTGAATAATGAATAATTTACAAATGATATACTATGTATAACTCAATGAGTGCACACTGGAGGAGAACCAATGCACCATAGTGGTGGTATAGAGTGATATGGATACACTCCAATAGTTATGAGAGTGAACTGCCACCTAGTCTAGTCTCTTAAGAAGTTACGGGAGTGAACTGCCACCTAATTGAGTTAACTAGTCAACTAGTCTTCAGTTAACTGAGTGAACATAGAGTAGTGAGGAGTTAACTCAAGGAATCAAGGGTAATGTGCCAATATGGTCATGATCCCAAGGAAAGTGCACATTATATGGTGATTATCCCAATGTTTCATGGTGACAAAACCAATGCAGCATCTAAACTCAACTCAACTAGTCAAACTGAAGTGTCAACTGAAAGAGAATATTCTCCAGGTGGAATATTCTCCCCTAGAATATACGAGACTGAATAATGAATATTTATGACTAAAACTTTTGGTACCTTGGGATAAAAATTTTGTCTACACGGCCAGACCCTCCATGCTTTCTATTTACTGAGTGAGTCGAGGTTTCAACCACCACTCCTTTTTCATTAACTGCCTTTTTCCTCGGGATCGCAACGAGGCTTAATAAACAAGGAAAACCTTCGGAAAAATAAATCCTAGGTGTGTGTGAAGTAACTCCAACAGTAGTCACCCCCTAGGCGTTAAGCCTCATTGCGATCCTGAGGAAAAAGGCAGTTAATGAAAAAGGAGTGGTGGTTGAAACCTCAACTCACTCCGTAAATAGAAAGCATGGAGGGTCTGGCCGTGTAGACAAAAATTTTAGCCCGAGGTACCACAATGGATGGTTTTTCCTGCAGGCCCATGTTGATCTGAGCTTGCATTTGACAAAAGGATACACGCACAGTCTGACAGAAGGATGCATAGATGAAGAGCCTTGGATGGGATGGTCAGATGAATCTCCAAGCGGTTGTCCACTGATATAAGTATAAATAGATCAGTTTAAGAATTTGTTAAAAGAGGGTTCAGAGGTTGGAGAGCCAATAGAATTTTAGGAGAAGGGCTCTATATTTTTCAGTTTGTAAGTCGAAGGGCTTGGATTGCAAATATTATTTTATTGAAGATTCTTTTGAGTTGTTTTTATCAGACTGTCTTCTTAGTTTACATGTTGTTTTCTTTTTCTTGTCTGGATGTAATCTCTCTGATCTATGGATTCCTGAGGCGGTAGAGGATTTGTTGTGATCATGCCCTTATTTCATGATTCATCACTCAGATATTTTTTGTTTTTCTTCTTGTCTGGATGTAGCATCTCTTTGATCTATGGATTCCTAAGGCGGTGGAGGATCCGTTGTCATCATGCCCATATTTCATGGATCATCACTCAAACATTTTCTATTTTTATTCTTGTCTGGATGTAGCATACCTATGATCTATGGTTTCCTGAGGTGGTAGAGGATCTAATGTCATCTTGCCCATCTTTCATGGTTCATGACTTAGACATTTTCTGTTTTTTTGCTCGTCTGGAGGTAGCATCTTTGATCTATGGATTCTTGAGGAAGTAGAGGATCTGTTGTCATCTTTCCCATGTTTCATCATTTATCACTTAGACACATTCTATATTCTTTATCCTCATCACGACATAAATCCTTTTGTCTGATAGACAGTTTAAATTCCTTCACTAGTCACGATACTTATGACTCCATAGCCCAACGGTCCAGAACTGATTTGCAACAACATCTGTTATCTTTCCTTTCTTTGTAGTCTTGTCCTAACCCACCTACTCAAACCATTCTTACAAATTTACATTTTGATGGGTATTGGGATTACCCTCTTGCAGTCAAAGGGTGATTCTCAGTGCTAACATATCCAGCGAACCTCTTGATTCAAGATGGAACGTAATTTTTCCCTCTCCCTTCATTGCATACTTGGCATCATTGCAAAGCTCCACATGAACATATGAGTCCCTCTCCATCAGATTGATAAATAACTCTTGTCCTTTTGTCATATGATGATATGCACCACTGTCCAAGTACCACACACTGTTGATAGTTGTGCTGGTAGAAAGAAAAAAAATAGTGCAAATCCTTCTCAATCTTCGTTGCAAACAAATCTAGTTGCATCTCTGCTGATTCTATTGTGTGTGTCTTTCCTTTTCCCTTATTTTTCTATGGGAATTGAGCTTAATAATGTCCATTATTATGACATAAGAAACACTTTATTTTACTCAAGTCCTTCTTATTCTCTGGCTATGATGATCCTCCATCATTGTTACCCTTCTTGTTGGAACTCTTTCCTTTTCCATTCCTTTCCTTGCTAAAAAGGGACAAGTTCTTATCACTACTTCCCTGCTTGTTGCTTTTGGACTCCTCCTGAGTCTCTTCCTATATGCAATCATCCCAAAGCCTCTGCCAATCTAGGATATTTTCCTTAGTGTAGACTCCCTTCACAAATGGTTCCCAAGACTTGGGAAGACCATTCAATGCCACATTCATAAACTCTCTGTCATCCATTTTCTCCCCTATGGTTGTAAGATGATCATGTACCTGAGTGATCCTCGTGAGATAGCTGGTAACATTTTTAGATCTAAACATCTACACAACTCCAATTTTATTTCTTAAGATCATCTTCCTATTCATGTTAGTGCTTTGGAATAATCCTACAAGGGCATCAAACATCTAATTGGCCGTATTTTTCTAAGATAAGTGAGGAATTAGATGATCCTTCTCTGAATCCAAGATAATATTCTAAAATTTGATCTCCTTCTTCTTGTGATCTTCCAAAGTTGTTGGATATGTCGATGGAACAACTACTTTGTCCATTAACTCCCAAAGGTCATACTCATTCAAGGCTAAAGTAACTTTTGTTTTCCAAGATAGGAAGTTGGATGCTCCATCCAATATACCTTCAACTCTCAAACTTGTTGATGCCATCCCTTAGACCTGATAAACTACCTAGTAAATAACCAATTGTTGAAACTACACTTGTATTGATCTATAGGAACTTGTACATGTCTATCACCACTGAAACCCACGTATGTATGTGAATTTCCTTATTGAAACCCGCACATACACAACTATCTCCAAAGAAACCCACATGTATACACTATTGTCTCTTAAGAAACCCATGTATATACATGATTATTCCTTCTACAACCTGCATACAACTCTGTACAACTACAAAACCCTAGTTCTACCCCAGTATTGTATTTTCCCTAAAATCCAACCCTTGATTATGGATGTTGGTTATGGATTTGCTAATATATCCTTGCAGATCTAATAGATATGCTATCATCGACTATGGATATGAGATCTGACTTCCTCTCAGAGTGAGTTCTCTAATACCATGTTGAAATCCCCTTACTTCAACCCTAGGTATCTTGTTATCTAGTGATTTCCTTGTTGTAAATCAAATTAGCAACTCATAAAAAAACCATACACTTGCTATAATATTAAACTCAAATAAATATAGTAGAAGAAACATTGGAAACCAAAAATATCAACCACAATACACAAATATATTATCCCCGTCAACTAATATTATCATTCAAATAACTTCAAATCTTACAAGGGATCTCGTACCTGGGAAAATGGCCCATAGAGAAATACAAAAAATATATAGGCAATGCCTGCAAACCCTAGAAAATCCTGATCTACTGTATGACCTCGGTATTCCATGTTTCTTGAAATGTATGCATCTTTCCAACAAACCCAAGTATACGTGCATGTCTCCACTAAAATCCGCGTACACACACTCAAAGACTATACATAAACTTTGTACGGCATGACCATGCTTCTGCAACTCCAATCTACTAAAACCAACTTGCGATTTATTTTGTTATATATTTTCCCTAACTTTATCTTTAGATGGAATTCCTTCTCCACCTATCCAATATCTACTTGAATCACAATCCTTCATGATGCAATCCTTTGAGCAAAATTCCTTCTCTACTATGATCAATGTATCATGTAAATGTCTTCTCCCTCACCCTTGCCTTGTTTTTATAAGATTTATGACCTAACCTTAATATCCAAAGTAATTGATGGTTGAGATTAATTCTCACCTCACTTGATATCAATGGATATTATTTAATTCACTAATCCTAATTAAATCATTTCTTTAAATAAAACTCAACTCACTAATAAAAGATTTTTACTTTAATAATTCCTTTGATTAAAGTAAATTCTCATGGTAGAAGGATTTGGACAACTTCCACACATCTAGACACTTAGAGCTATGTGTAAATACCTTTCCGATGATACAAACATCAACATATGATTCATATATATTGAAGGCATGTGTCAAATTCATATTGTAACCAAAATTGTGCCACCCCCAAAATTAAAAGTCTTGATGAAAAAACTCACAAGGATAATAGCTTACAAGTTTTTGCAATGAATTGATTGTCTTATATATTTAAACCCTTAGCCAACCCACACAAAAGATACCAAAAACCATTATGTTTTAAAGCCATATTGTAATGAGAATTATGCACCCAAAAAAATGATAAAAAATTCACGAGGATAATAGTTCACTATTTTTTTCAATGAATTGATTGTTTTGTATTTAAAAACCCTCAATTGTCTTGCATCCTTGGCTACCTTACACACAAGGTACCATATATTGAAGATATATGTTAAAGCCATATTGTAACTATAGTTTTTCCCCAAAAAATTTAAAATAATGATAACAAAAACTCACAAGGATAACATCTTACAATTTTCCCAATTATTTGATTGTCTTAGTTGGCTCTCTCTACTAACCATTCTCCAACATGAGTAGAGGATGGATACTCTATTTTGTTAAATCCATTCCAATAGGTAAAGAGTGGGCTTAAACCAACACCTAGGCTAACCAATTTGGATATGATAAAAACACATTGAATTCTATAGATGCACAAGTTGTTGACGATTAAAAATTGTCAACGAAGTTTTGCCCGCAAAGTGTTGCTAAAGCCTATTATTATAAGAGATAAATAATACTAGTAGGTGGGACCCCCTTGTACCATTGGAGATCAGATCTGTTCATGTTTGATGTTGTGGGGATGTGTGACAGGGCTTACATGGTTGATGAGATCTTTGTTATTGGCTATGGTTTAAGTTTTTGAAATATTGATTCCTTATGTTACTACAACCTATGGTAGTCATTAATATCATTGCTATCTGTTCTTATTACACCTGCACAACAAACATGTTAGTGAAATTACATGAAGGGAAATTTTGATAAAGGAAAACATACTATAACAAATGCAAAGAAAAGGGATCCAATTCTACAATACTACATGCGAACAATTGGAAGGAAATGAGAAAAAATTGAAAAAGGGAAGAATTTAAAGCTATCTTATCAACTATACTACATGCATGAAAAACTTAACGATTATTGTTAAATCCTAGTTAGCAAGTAAATGGATATGCAATTTTGATTGAGTTGTATGGTTAATACGCGTATGGTATGAAATGTTGGTGGCACATTTGGCAAGGTAATAGTGCAAATGGTTATGCGAATTGTTGAATTATATGGAACTTGGTTGAATTATGTTATGGCATAAGTTAGAAAGGCGATATGGTCACGCTATTGGATTTTAATGTGGTGATGGTCTCGATACATGGGTTGATTGATGGTGTTAATGAAGAACTCGTTGGCATGTACTGATGAATTAATGCATTGTGGGTGGAGGCGACGTGCATTTACTGCACGTCACCTTTACTCCTCCAGTTAGTCACCACCCTAGTCAGGCTATTGTTCGATCTTGTTGTTGTGGTTATGCTCTGAATTCTTAGCAGAGAGGAACCACTAGGCCAACTCACTTTTTAAGGAATTCGATTATAGGTATGTTCTTTTTTTGGCCATTCGTGACTCTTCTCTCGTTATGAAATGATTACTGGCTCAAGTGTATTGGTTTGTATTTTCCTAAGTGTTGCAACTATGTTAAATTGTGTTTTTGGAATGAAGAGTGGATGGTTCTTCCTTTAATAATTTTGAATTCGTAGAAGTTATTGGTCTTCCTGGGTGGTAGCTCTCTGTTATCCCTGCTGGTTTAGTTGGAAGGTTTTTGTTTGGTCTTGAGTGGATACCTATCTTCACGCATTGCCACTAATTTCGGTCTTTGGATTTTATGGGTTTAATGGTTGAAGGCATTCCGTGTCACTATGTTTTGTTCACTTCGACATTGGTTGATTTCACCACCAAGGGTCACAAAATGGGTTTTTATGTTCTTACTCAGCCCTGTCTTCACCTCGGTGTTGTGGTTGTTTGATTGAAGAGCACAAGGGTTATACCCTGTGTGCGTTAAATAACATTGTCAAGACGAACTAGAACCCCACCTTTCGGTTATGACCCCCTTTCATGGATTTGTACCCATCCATGATTGAGTTGTGGTTCTTTCTATGTATGCACCGTGGCCTTAGAGTATTCACCATTACAAGGAGTGACTTTGCTCTCCCTGTGTTGGCTACAGAACAAACCTTATCCCTCCAGTCTGAAGATTGATAGAGAAGACTAGCCTGGCCCGTTGGGTTTACGACTTAGTTATTGTTGGATGGTTGTATAATTATCAAGTAATTTGAGCATAGGTTCACCCAGTTGGTCGTGTCACAGTCGTGTTGGTTGGTATATAGTCACTGAATATGTTATAACAGTGGTTAACCCTACATTTCCAATTGCACGTTCAAAGTACACAGTCACTCTCCTTATGGTAATAACTCAGTATTGTTAACAGAGAGGGATGCTACCCTGATTTGAATTGATGCGTGGGTATGCGTGGTTTCCACAGCTTGTTAGGTCGATTGATTTTCACAACAGTGGTGAATTGGTTGGTTGATACACAGTCGCTGGTATTTTTTCACTAAGGATTGTTTGGATGTTTAGCTAGCATTGGTTACAAATTCTTGATGTTTTTCATGCATGTCGCATTGTGTGGTCGTGGTAACTGTGGTTTTCTTTTGGGGCTGAATGATTATTGAACCAGATGGTTGTAGAAACTATATCCATTGTATCCTTATGATTGTTCGATTGTATAAGTCTGAGTTTGCACAACATAGTTGATCACAGTTGGACTAAATCGAAGTAATACTTTGTTACATTGACGACTCATCACAATGAATTGAGTTATTGTTGTGACTGCGTGTTTGGTTTTGTAAAATGGAGATGTTGCATTGTGGTGTTTTGGTGGTTGCGCACTATGTATAACATGGATAGCTTTGGTTTCACAAAGTTTTAACCATGTTTATTTGTTGCAATCGATCATTTGTTAAGAAGGAAATTTTTTCGAGACCTCGTTGTGTTGGATGGATGGCCCATCCTTTTAAGTCACATTGAATTGTTTTTTTTACAGTGGCAGAATTACATTGCCTGGGCGAATTACCTTGTGCATAGCTTGTGTCTAAATGGTGGTTGTTGGTTGTATGTTTAAATATTAATTGGGATTTTTAAATTTAATCCGGATTATTTGGTTACTACCTAAATATGTTTAAAGAATATCATTTCATTTAAATGATAGGCCCTTGTGCATTGATAGTGGCTTTATCGTTAATTTGAAAACATGACTTTTGAGTGTAGTTGTGGATTGAAGAAATGCATGGGCAATAGTTGATTTTGATGGTTGACAGAGTGGAATGGTTACTATTATAAGATGCAAGGTATGTAAATGAAAGAAACACAATATTTTTATAGAATGCATACTGTCTTGTGGTGGCACTATGTTGGATATTTTATTATGGACAGTGAACTAGTTAAGTACACAGTAATTATTATTTGGTCACAGTGATTGTTGGTTGGTGAATCTATATTTTGCAGAATGTTTTATGGATCACTTAATTAATTTCATGAACAATAATCATTCTTCTTCCCTTCCATTATTTCATTTTCCACTAATTACAAACCCTGTCACCTCCCATATTCATTTTTCCACTCCCTGTTCTGAGATTAATTACAGTCAAGAGAATTTTGGTGTTAAATAAGTTGAAAGTGGCAGTGTCTTGCATGGATTACAGTGTCTCTTTATTGGTTTTCTTTGCAATTAATTGTGGTTGTCATTGAGTCGTAACCATGTTCTTTTTCCCCTCATTGTATCATGTTTTTCTCAATACAAACCCCTCGCATATCCCAGGACCCTTTTCACCCCCTACTCATTGATTAAGAGTAAAACAATTTGTATGGATTGGATTGCATGAGTCTGATACATTGCTAAGACAAATCTATTTCATATTTTTAAGAGTTGTCATGTATGGTTATTTAAAATACTATTTTCTAATCAATCATGCATGCAAGATGATTTTTTTTCAGTCGAGGTAGCCATGGTGAAGGAAACAAAGGTATAATTAACTGGAATCGAGGCCCAAGAAGGCCTAGGTTCTCCATACATTTTGATGTTGATTCACAAGAGCTTGGCCAATTGTTTCATGCATGATTATTCAATTGGATTGGGCAGGGAATAGTCCAACCTAGGCCTGAAAGGCCTCCTTTCCAAGCCCCTCAAGCCCCCGGTATCCTCATACCTCCTCATGTCTCATTGCAACCCGAGGTCCCAGAAAATGATGGATGGCAAGAGATTGTCCACCTGGTAGTCTCCCAACATTGTGGTTGGCCCAACTTGTCCTGGCCTGCTCCTTCGCCTATTAATCCCATTGTCCAAGCTGCCCCTGACCACTCACTAGTGCAATCCTCCCATGCTAGCAAGAGATTGAAAACAGAGGCCCACAATGCCCTTGATAATGGAAAAGCCATTGTTGCCCCTTCCTCACCCTCCAATGGCTTTGATAAATCTGTGTCTTCTCAGATGCACTTGAGGGACGATTGTTCCCATGTGATCAGTGAAATTAGGCCTAAAGGCTCTCCACAGCCAAAGACAAATTCAGGAAAATCAAGAGGTGATAGCAGCACAAGGAAGGGTTGCATTGCAGACTGGGAAATATGGCTTTTGAGTTTTATTTTATCTATTTTTTTATAACAGTTGACTTCAGGTACCTTTGGACAACATGTTTTATTTTGGATATATGAGTATTATTTTTGAAATAATTTCAAATTTCATAAGCTAAAATTGTCAAAAGTGAATATGTTGATGGGAGACACAAGGAGGTGTGTTTTTCTTAACTAATGGTTATGTTATGATTATTATGATTGTTATGAACTAAGGGAAGTTACAAGGGGTCCCACCTACTAATTATTATTTATTTATGATCCTTATTATAATTATTACTCTTCCCCCTAACTAAAGTTAGTTGAGTCTTTTAATTAACTTAACTAATCAGTTGGTTCAACTACTTCAACCAATTATAATTTGTTAAAAGAAAAAGAAACGGGAGGAACAAGTGGAGTATATAAGCAGAAGCATGTTAAGGTTTGCTCTTTGAGTTATGTTGAGATAATTTAGCTTTCATTCATTCATTATTCATCACAAGCCTAATTCTCTTTTATGATAATAGGGTCTTATTGTAGACATCAATATTCAGGGTTGAATCACATCATTCAGACACTTGTTTTTCAGAGGTGTTGATTTATCTTTGATAGTCTGTGTAGACTTGTATGTTTGTGAATTAATTTTCATGACTGACAAAGGCTAGTGTCATGCTAGGATGATTTTAGGGGCTAAATTTCGCTCATGGGCTAATTTTCCATGGTTTTTCCAAAAACGAGATTCGCTATTTTAAAAATTATTCACCCAAATTCTATAGGATAAAAATATTTTACTTTACAAATCGCCAAAAATTTATAAAAACTATATAAAATACTTAGAAATTTGAATATTTTTACAAAAATATTGCCAAACATTTATACTTGACATATGAAAGATTAGTAAAATTCGTCAAGGTTTCTACATTTTAAAATAAATTTACATCCTTAAAATCATCCCTGTTATTGTGCAGAGTCGAGTGGGAAGCAATCTATGGCAAGTTGATCCAGCTTTTAAAGTTGAGTTTTGGTTTTCTGTCAGAGGTCCTTTTGTATGTTTCATCAAGGATGTCTAAGTTTGACTTTGGTCCAAAGTTTTTGCATGAGATTTTGTAAATAAAATGAACCTTTGGTGAATTTGAATGAAATAAAGGATTGCTTTATGTCTCATCTGTCTTGATTATCATCTTGGTGACTTTTCTTCTATATTTACATTTATTTCAGAAACTGATATGTTCAAAAATTTACATAAAAAGTGAATTTCCAGCAAGCTTTTTGGTGATAACAGACTAGCCTAAGAACTTGTAATTAATACTTGTGAGTTAGGATGTTATTTTTGTCGGCTATAAACATAGGGTGATATTCCTGTCTATTTTTCTTTAGCCAAGAAGAATCTGAAAATGATTGAGTAAGATCATTTCATATCTTTTCTTCAACATTTATTTGGTGACCATACTGGGGAGATCTTCGATATCTCTCTGGTTAATTTTTTATACTCGATTTTCATCGATACATCTTTCTTCCTCTGAAATTGATTCTTTGAATGTTTTGCTATTAATTGATTAATTGATTCTTTCTTCCTGTTGCAAGGCATCCCAATATCGAGCCTGGTCTTCAAGACCAGACCAACATTGCTTTGAACTTGTTTAACACCATTCTAGACACTGCCAATATCCATGTTGAACTTAAACATTCTTGGGAAGCAATTGAACGAGATATTAGTGTTCAAGAACAATTGGAGGCTAGATGTAGACAGCCTAGAAATCAACAATAGCCCTTTGTTTCTTCAAGTTTTGGTCTTTCTTTCATGTCCTTAGACTCTCGTGCGTATAGAAGAAGAAGAGTCTTGTCCCCCAAAATCAATCCTATTTCTGAAATAGGAAGAAGAAACGTTGTGTTATCTGCCCAACAAAGTGCTCTAAGGAGAACTTTATCTGATTCATCCATCTTGTCTTTCTTTCCCTCATCTATCATCCACAAGATGGCATCTAGTGGTGGCTCTGGTGGCACTGGAAGTTCTCCATCTTCCCAATATTCATTGTCATCGATGATTGGTAGTTTGTACAACCACCATATCCCTGTCCAATCTACTACAAACCCCACCAAATTCATTAAAAAGTATGGGATTTTTCAGTTTGAAGACGATGCCACAACCACACCGTGGCATGTGTCCTCTCCTCTTAACCTGGCACCTTCTACTCGCCCACTTCCAAATTTTAAAGAGCATTTGCCTAAGTTTTCAGGAAATAACACTATCAGTACCAATGAACACCTGGTGGCATTTTCTATTGCTTGTCATAACATAGGGGCCAACGACAATGACACTTCCATGTGCTTGTTTGTCAATTCCTTGGAAGGAAAGGCTGTGGCCGACTTATTTGACCTTCCTCCTAAGATTCTATATACTTGGGATGAATTAATCTACTGGTTCAGATCAACTTATGGGAAATCTAAAAGCCTAGCCGAGAAGTTAAGGGAATACAATAATGTTACCTACAAGGAGGATGAGACCATCAATTCTTTCAACTTGCATTTCACCAAGTTGTACAATCAAATCCCTGAACTTATCTGCCCTCAAAACTAAGCCACTTTCATGCATTACTACAATGCATTTCCTTCCCCCTACCGTCATAGGCTTGAAGAAAAGGCCATTGATAATATCAGTTCCACTATGCATACTTGCTCAGAGTATGAAGAATAGCTTGAAAGAACTGGTCTTCCCCAAGGATAATCAGTTAGACAGAAAAACATGTTCGCTCTCTTACAACTAGTAAACGATATGAACAATCATATGATATCATTTGAGCGAAAGGGTACTGTCTCCCGTCTCACCCCTGGAGCTTCATCCTGTTCTGCACCCCCTTTTAAGAATCCGGTTGGAAACAATTTTCATCCTAAATCTATCCTGCCTCAGAGTTGGTGTAAATTTTGTGAGGAACACCACGAAAAAACCACATGTGAGGTAAATAAGAGTGTCAAAGATAATATCTTTGGTAAAATACCAGAAGCTACTATTTTTGTCCTAGACTTTGTAGATCCAGAGGATTTCATGGTCATCAACACTAGGAACAAAGCCTATGCTCTTAAGGGAAAATTTGATCCTCCCCGCAATTATTCTAGCTTGAGCTCATCCTCAACCATTGTTTCTCCCCAGGTTCCTAAAATTCCTAATAGTCAAGGAATCACTCATCATCCCCCCCTCTTCCAAATACAATATCTTGAATCAATTGGCCAACATCAAAGCAGATGCAACCCTCCTAGACATGGTTGTCATCCCTAAACAACAGATGCATCTGAAACAATTCATGGACGAAAAAGATTTTGTTGTAGCCAATCTTTCTGAAGAAGTAGATGAAGAGACTTCTTCGTTAAATAAAGTAGGTGTACATAACTTTAGATACCCTGTAAAAAAAAACCTTTTTATATTTCTGTAAATATCATGGATACGATTTCCCATTATTGCCTCATCGATGGTGGTTCAAGCCCAAGTGTGATGTCAAAGATTATTATGGAAGAGTTAGGCTTGTCTTATACAAATTAAAATGTTAGAAGCATGCTCTCCTATAATAGTCTACAACAAACAACCATAGGAAAGATTAAGGATGTGACCTTGGTTTTATGCACTCATCCTGAGATAAGGACAACCCTTATCATTCAGGTGATTGATATGCCTGTAAGAAATTACTCAATTATCTTGGGGAGAGATTGGCAAGCTTTAAAAGGTGGATACCTCTCGCTCAACGGGACACATTTATTCGTTCCTCGAAATGGTAAGAATATTATAGTCCTTAGAGAGGGAATAATTTCACCCTACATAAAGAGTGTTCCACAATCTAGCGTAAACTACGTTGAAGAAGACCTGGGAGTATATTCCATCTTTACTGAAGAGGATAATATTCCTTTAAAAAGAACTAATTTAGATGATTATTTATGACATATGCACTTTGATGGTTCACACTGTAATGAAGGTAATGGGACTAGTACTACATTGGTTTCCCCTGCAGGAAAAATCCATAATCTATCATACAGGCTGGAGTTTTCTTGTACAAACAATGTCGTTGAATTCAAAGCTTTATTATTAGGCATTGAGAATGCCCTTAATATTGGTTGTGGTCACCTTTTAGTTTTCGAAAATTCTAATATTGTTGTGAACCTGATACATAAGACATGCTCCCCTAGCGACAAGATGATGGAACGATACTCCCAAACTATTTGGGCACTTGTCTTGAACCTTCTATGTTTCAACATCACTCATGTTAAGAAGGATTTAATTTCAATGGTTGATCGGTTAGTTGTCTTTGAAGCCTCTCCTAATCAACATCTTTTGCCTCACAAGCATGATTGTGATTTTCAATCTCTACATCATCCTTACATCCATGGAAATGAAGGATCTTGGAAGGCCATCCCTAACGATGAGAGCATTTGTGTTGTCATTCAAAATGAACCTCTTAAGCCCAAGGAGATTATACTCATAGAAAATAATAAGATTACTAAGGTCTTGACTCCTCTTGAGAGTTCATTTTATTTGAGTGTTGCAGGCAATAAAGAAAAACATAAAGAAGAGGAGTTATGAAAGAAGGTGGTTGAATCCATCCTCCTGAACATTAGGAAATTTGAGTCTTCAACGAATGTTCAAATAAATGTACAATGTTACATTAAAGAAGAGATGGGGTTCATCGGGCTACTCGGTGAATCTCAAAAGGTTTTTTCTTGGTCCTATGAGGATATTCATGGTTTTGATCTTGGTCTTGTTTGGCACATTATGAAACTAGTACATATTGTAAAAATTTTGACATTCTATTTGCGGCGTTATGGACAAAATTGGCCATACTATCGAAAAATAGAGGATTTTTTTTTTTCCATATTGCCCGATAACGTCGCTATTTCCACGTTGACGTCTCTCTTGCCACGTTGTCATCACTTTTTCCATGTTGTCATCTCTCTTGCCATGTTTTCCACATAGTCATCTCTCTTGCCATGTTTGTGACATAGTCATTTGTCTTGCCACATTTGTGACATAGTCGTCTCTCTTGCCACGTTTGTGAAGATAGTGGTCACAATTGCGACATTGTGGAAACTAGGTTTTCCCCCTCCAATGGTCACCTAGTATTTTGACCAAGTCAACTTTGATTTGGTCAATAATCGTGAGAATTGTGATGTTATAAAATCTATAAATATGTTTCATTTTATGAATGTTGCGACAAGTTTTCTATAATAACGACACTTCAAAAAGGTTTTGCGGGTCTTCTTAGCTAGAGTACAACTATTAAAAGACATTGTACTAGGGATCTTCTCGTTTCGTTTTAATTTTCTGGCTGGTCAATTTTTAAAGGAAAAAACTATTAAAAGACATTGTACTAGGGCTAGAGTACATGATGGGCAACGATGACCTATGAATGGGGCCAACATTGAAATGTTTTCAAAAATTTTATGTATGACATCATACATCCTTGAGTCTTGAAACCCTCCCATATCCTCAAGGCATGTGTCTAGTCTAACCATGTCAAATTGCGATGCATACAGGAACATATTGAAGAAATTTCAACGTTGGCCCCATTCATTGCTCACTATGCAGGGTCCGTGCATGACATTTTTGGTGGTTGAATTGGAAGTTCCATGACATTTCAAGAGATTTCCAACAAATATTTTACAGATGGAAACAACGAAATTTGACAATGAGATTCCCACTATGAACGTTGTTAGAAATATGGACGATCTCAAAGATTATGTGGTCGGGAAATCATACATCCTTGAGTCTTGAAACCCTCCCATACTGTCAAGGCATGTGTCTAGTCTAACCATGCCAAATTTCGATGCATACAAGCACATATTGAATAAATTTCAATGTTGGCCCCATTCATTAGTGCTCACTATGCGGGGTCAGTGCATAACATTTGTGGTGGTTGAATTGGAAGTTACATGACATTTCAAGAGAGTTCCAACAAAGATTCTACGGATGGAAACAATGACATTTGACAAATATGAGACGCCCCATTATGATCGTTGTTGCGAACATGGATGATCTCAAAGATTATGTGGTCGGGACATCAAACATCCTTGAGTCTTGAAAACCTCCCATACCATCAAGTCATGTGTCTAGTCTAACCATGTCAAATTTCGATGCATACATGAACATATTGAAGAAATTTCAATGTTGGCCCCATTCACTAGTGCTCACTATGCGAGGTCAGTGCATGACATGTGTGGTGGTTGAATTGGAAGTTCCATGACATTTCAAGAGAGTTCCAACAAAGATTATGTGGATGGAAACAACGACATTTGACAAATATGAGATGCCCCATTATGAACGTTGTTGAAAACATGGATGATCTAAAAAATTATGTGGTCGGGACATCAGACATATTCCTTGAGTCTTGAAACCCTAGTACCATACCGTCAAGGCATGTGTCTAGTATAACCATGTCGAATTTTGACGCATGCATCCATAGTTTGAATAAATTTCAACGTTGGCCCCATTCATTGCTCACTATGCGGGGTCGGTGGAAGAAATTTCACTATGCTCATTCACCTTCAAGGCAGGCCCCATTCACTATGCTCACTAGGAGACATCCATTGTATTGAAAGTTGATGCAAACATGGATGATCTCAAATATTATGCCGGGACATCAAACATCCTTAAGTATCGAAACCCTCCCATACCTTCAAGGCAACTATCTATTTTAACCATGTCAAATTTCAATGCATACGAGCACAGATTGAAAACATTTCAATGTTGGCCCCTTTCACTGCTCAGTGTGTGGGGTCGATGGAAGAAATTTGTGATGGGTGTATTTGAAGTTCCATGACAAATTTCAATATAGTTTTGACAACGATTCTATAGAAGGGACCGACGAATGATGACAATGAGAGGTGCAACATGATGAACGTTGATGCAAATGTGGATGATCTCAAATATTATGTGGGGACATAATACATCCTTGAGTATTGAAACCCTCCCATACCGTCATGGACAAGAGAGTAGGTGAAATAAGGCATCACAAAATTAGTGAATATATTAACCCAAACACCACTAAAGAATCCTCATAGTCATCTACCACAAGACATGGCCCAACACTCAATATTAAATGTACATTATATGGATTTGACAATCCAATCTCTTCATGTGGGTATCACATTGGTTGAATGAAGTGACCCACTGCAAACTCTAAAGATAATCCAATTGCCTCCTCTACTTGTTCCTTTGTTAACCAATGTTTTAAATATCACATAGGAAGTGCCTCCAAAAGATATTATTGATGTTCATAATGATAAAGAGACAATCTTTTGAAGGGCAAGAATCACTATTGGGCTTGAATTGTAAGATACAACAGAAGGTCAACATACCATAGGTAAAACAAAAAAGGAGGACGAAAGATGCAATGAGATTGAAAGTCATGACTTAGTATACCAAACATGGAGAGCTCAAGCATACATGTTCAAAACATGTACACCACTACTTGAGGCGATGATAGGGATATTAGATAAAGAAAACCTCCCAAGAAGTAAACAACTATTGGGTCCACCTAGGACTCAAAGACATGTGAAGATGAACATGAATATGAAGAGATGGAAGACATGTTGAAGGACTAGGGGCAAACATCAAAGTCATTCATACTAGTTATGGCTCTAGGACTTTAGTATATGCCCAGGGCTCAAGATAGAAAGTACTAGGATGAATTGAAGATATGATCATTCAGATAGCTCAAGATAGAAAGTACTAGGATGAATTGATGAAGGAATGTCATTGAGGACATGGTGGTACCAACTTAGAAAATAGAGAGATATGATTTTTGTCACCTGGAATGAAGTTCACTAGCAATAATAAAGAGTATTAGAGATAGTGGATGAAAGAAAATAGGATATTGGGCATACTTTTAAGTGATATAAGAGTAAAGTGGAGGAAGACCAGAGGCACTTGGAAAAATCTAGAAAATATATCAACTAGTTCATAGATGAAGAACTAAAATTAAACTAAGGGTTTGTGAGTTTAATTGATTCCTCCTACCTTCATGCATGACTATATAAATGTAAATGCCTCGACTTATTTGGATGTTAAATATTAACTAGATATTACATGGGTAGTGGATGTGAGATATTGGGTCATGTTTTGGACCTATATTATTGTTGCATCTTGGTGAATGAATCAATGCCATGTAAGTATGTATTGGATTGTGCTCGAAGTTAATGGAATGAGGCCCTCCTTTAAATTTTTGGTTACCTCTATATTGTATGTTGGCGATGTCATTTACTTCTATTTTTTATATATTGTGTTAAATGACAACATTGTGATTACATAGATGTTGTGTACTTAGATTTATATGAATCATGATCTATATGGTAATGTTCAATAGTTTAATGGGTAGAAGGAGGCTACAATTTCATGTTAAGAGGTATGCAATGATAATTACTATTTACTGTATTTATAAAGATAGGAAATGGTTGTGTTAGTCATATTTTTTTATCCCATACATAATCCTTTATGTCTCGACAAAATGCTTCTGGTGAGACCTCCCCCTCTATGGGGATTGAAATGTCAATGCCTAGACTACAATATATCCTTGTTAGACATTGATGCAGACTTAGGTCTCAAATTAAACCAATAACACATCCATGTATAAATATGAAATACAATCAACTATCATCACTTTAAATCACACTATCTAAGTCCATAACCAACAAAATAAGGATGCATTTACAATATTTTACAATCAAATACAATGTCATTAATGTATGTTTGTTTTTTCACAAAGCATAAGGACTCAACACTATATGGTTGATATAGTGAAGTATTATTGCCAAGTTGGTTTTCATTGCTTCTTTAAAGAAATTACTATGCAAAGTCTTCAAAATACAGAACTAGGTGGTCATGTTATATGTATAAAGAGTTGGATTTTGAAAATGATGATCAAACCAGAGAATATTACTAAACTAGTGTGGAACTAAAAAGCAAGAAGCGAGAGAAAAAATGTGAGTCTCGAGTTGAGAATTCTTTCAAAATCCAAGATATAGTCAAGGTTAAAAATAGTTTCTAATTTTTAATAGTTGAGAGTGGAAAAAAATGCATCTACCATATCCGATAAAAATCCAATAGTTACAAGCCACTTAAATGTGAACAATTCATCAATCATTAAGTCAAAGAGTAGGAGAGGGGAAGGATGAGAGAATGCACACAACATAATGCATGAGAACACTGTTCTATTTCACCGGTGTCAAAGGATCATGGATACCCTCATGAATATCTTATCCACAAAAGACAATGGTATAATATCCAAATCATATATGTTGGATCTTGCAAGATGTCAAAATTTGACAACTTTTAATGCAAAATCCCTATAACAGGTTAAATCATTATTCCTCTATTGAAGTACTACATGTGTGTTTTATTCAAATCCAATCCTTCCAAAGGTCATGTGCAAACCACTAACRTAATTAACAKATAWTTTYATCAAGSATGAGCCCAATKAATMTAAAAACTATCACTTCAAAGAATMTWCTRATTGTAGGTYCATTCATTTAGGCCCACTTATCCAAAAGTGGATAACTAATTTATATTTCACCCCACCCATCCTCTAGTAGGTTTTGAACCATTTACCTCAACTGCCCAATCCCTTTGTATTATTTTCCTCTTTCATATGTTCATTTGAATGTATTAGGATAATTTATGTCTCTTGTAAGTTTCCCTATGCTTCAACTTTCATAGTACCAAGCGGATGCCACATCACTCTCATTAGTCACACATATGGAGATAGCCACATGTGAACTTTCAAAAATATTCATTAGGATATTCTAGAGGGTCTAAAACCCTAACCCTAATCAAGAGTTAGGGTATGATAAAACCTAAATCCAACCTTAGATATTCATTAGGATATGTTAAACATTGAGTTGCAAGGGAAAGAAGGGTTTTCATTCCTATTGTATTGATTTGTTGTTCCATAGGTGAATAGAAAAAAGGAGTGGGATATTTTGAACAGAATAGAGGAAGTAGAAGACCATGTATCAACCATTCGAGTCACAGTGTCTAATATAACTCCATAGTGAGTCCATTTCTCTTTATATATTTCATTTTATATATGAGAATAAAATATCAAGGCATAATTCTCATCTGCTTGTTGGGTTATCTCATGTTGGGTTTTTGATGGCACATATTGTGTTCATGGTGTGATGGTGTGCTCATTTTATTGTTATAACTTCTCTTTATATTTTCCATTCATTTCATTATTTTGATGGTTATCATTATAATGTTACATTTTTAATTAAAAGTAAACACTACATAATAGAGGTTAACTTCATAGTATTTTATAGTTACTTGTAAAATCTATTGTGACGAGCTGTCCAATGGAATATCCACAACAATTTACAAATCATATTGGTATTACAAAAAAATTCTTTGTGGTATTTTTGGGATAATGAAAGATCCAAAAATCCTCATAAATAAAGAAGTCTCAAACCCTAACCATGAAAATTGAGTACACTAGCAATCCAAAGGATGACTAGTAGGAGAAATTTGCAAGACTAGAAGCACAAGTCTTAAACATGTCCTACAATATGGGGATACTAATGTCAACTATAGAGAGAAATTTTAGAAATTTCAAGGAGCTTGGAAACTCTAACTTGGGCATTGTCTCTACCAAGAACCTTGAATATAAAGAAGAGCTAGAGAAAGAGAGACCAAGTTCCAACATCACATAATTTTAGCCCCTAATTGAAGTGGAAGAAAAAGTGGACTCAAGCCCTATCAAGGTGAGATCAAAGCTATAAAGTTGAATCAAGGGTTGAAAAAGTTATTAGTCTATTTTTAATGTGCATAACATAGGAGAAGAGTAGAATATACCACTAAAGTTAGAGTGTCATGCTCAAACTTGGTGGGAAATTCATATGAAGAGACTTAGACTAGAGGGTGATCCACTAATAGCTAAGTGGGAGGTGGTTAACATTTTCATTAAATCCATGTTTTACCATATTGGGTGCAAATAGGACCACGATAGTCTCATGCGATGGCTCATATATGGCATTGTCCACCTCAAGGTTTAGCTATAGAGGACTAATAGGGGAATTTTTTAGTGGGACTTCCTTGGTGGGGGTGGGAAAAGGGGGTTTTCCATCACTAGGGGTCTTTATGGGAATAGAATAATATTGAGAAAAAGATAAACACTTAGAGGTATGGTTTTATCCAGTGTCAACCTAGGTGGCACATAGGGATTGGGAAGTTCAATGCCAAATGATGTTGGTACAAGTCA
The DNA here is from genome assembly GCA_010110895.2 of Picea sitchensis. Taxonomy (NCBI): domain Eukaryota; kingdom Viridiplantae; phylum Streptophyta; class Pinopsida; order Pinales; family Pinaceae; genus Picea; species Picea sitchensis. The sequence continues at coordinate 144,842 of SNQJ01S0005554.1, read as the reverse complement.
TCGGGGGATTTGGTCGTAGTTTGATGATAGAAAAGGAGACTCACACCCATTCAAAGAAAATACTTTTATGCTTTCTCCCATTCATGAAATCACACCCATTCACAAGCAAAGATAGTTGAGAGCTCGAGCTCGCGGTTAGAGAGAGCTTGCGGAGGGCACAGGGAGAGAGCTCACAATATGCGTGGTTAAAGAGAGATTGTGGAGGGCACCAGGAGAGATCTCACAAGTTGCAGGGTTAGAGAGAGCTCGCAAAGGGCACCGGGAGAGAGAGCTCACAGAGGGCACTAACTAGGAGAGAGATCTCACGAAGAGAATGGTAAGTTGTTGAAAATACTTCTCTGTATTCTCATAAAATGCCTTAGGGTGATCAGTGATGTCTTGAGCTTGGAATTCATTGTGAATGTGGAGGATACTAGTGGTGTCCATGTTGACCATTCCCAACTTCCGTAGAGCTCCCATTTTATCTTGAACCAATGAAAAGGGCCCTTGAGTCTACGCCATCCAAAGCTTATCCTCTTGAAGAAAAAATTATAACCCTAATATTATGACGGTGCAAGAGACAACGATAAAAGGACAAAACACCAAAAATATATTAGCCTTCTTTTTAAAAAGATCGTCTTTTGTTGCCTTGAATGTTGTGGGTAAATATAGAGGAGTTATCAAAAGTTAGAATCATTATTTCATGGTTCGAAATTTTGAGTTTAGCTTATGGGATTTGGACTAAGATTTTCTCCTTATAATTAGGGCTCTATAGTTAAGTCTTCAACGTGTATGGGCCTTATAATGCTTCTGATTTTTTTTTTTATCTTTAGGCACACAAGTATGAGTTAGTGATTGTTGGAGGTGATGTAAACGTAGTGTTGAGACAAAGGAAAGTTTCGGGAGAGATCGGTAGAATGTATCCCTTGTCTAGTTTTTTTCTTGGAGAAGATGGAAACTCATAAATTGTGCGATCCAAATCCAATTGAGGTGGTCCAAACCTAGAAACGTTTAGCATAGAAAGGAATAGGGTCGTGAAGTGCCTTGATAGATTTATTGTCTCTGATGCAATTATGGAAAATGTGGAAAATATCAAAACATGGAATAGGGATGGGAGAGAATCTAATGATGTACCCATCCTCTTCATTAAGAGAAGGATGAAAAAAATTATCCAACCCCTTTCAAATTTAACTCTCATTTGTTAAAAAATGATGAGTTCACAGTGATTGGAAAGTCAAAATGAGAGGGCATGAATCAAATAATGAGGATTTTCTATGTTTCAAATCTACATAAACCTTCAAAGAATAGAAAAGTATCTATATTAGTCAAAGAAAAAATACAACACCTCTAAAAAATATATCATAGAAGTGGAAGACAAAATCTCTAAATTGTTTAGTAAAACCCCAACTAGGCTCATGATTGGATGTGAAAAGACATAATTACATTCTTTAAAATCTAGAAAAGGAGCCGATTTGAATGTGAGGAGGTGAAGTGGAGATTAAAGAGAAGGAAAATTTGGTTATCTCAAGGGGCTGAAATACAAATTTCTTTCAAAACCATGAAAAAGGCACAAAAATAAGGAACACAATTTGGGAAATACCCAAGTTGGATGGGAGCAAAGAAACAACTTCAAAGAAAGAACAAAGTTGGGGTTAAATTTCTTCAACGATTTATATTCAACTCCAAATAGAACAAACATTGTTAAAATTCTTAAACTTGCATATTAATTCCCAAGATTCATAGATCAAGAAGGAAATGAAGACCTTTATACATAAGTCTCAAAGGAAGAACTAATGGAGGTAGCATTTTCCTTTCGAAAGGATAAAAACTCAAGTCTTGATGGGTGGTTAATAGACATTTTCAACCCTTTTGTGGTTGGATGGATGTATTTGGTGAAACCCCTTCCTACTTTCCCCTTTTTCTTCTTTTGAGCAATAGAAGCACTCAAATGCAACTCCATGCCATACTTATCAAATACACACATTTTCACTATGGCTTGGAAAGTACTGTAAAACATTTGAAATAAGCAATGCAATCATGAATAAATGATGGAAGTGGCATAAGCCTTACCCCTAACATCAAAAATGTGAATTGATTTTTTACATCAGGTATGCGAGGATTTATAATTTTGCGTAGCTTGTAAATGTTGGTTTCTTTTGAAATTTGCACAATGCATATAATATTCCCCAATGCTTCTATGGAATTTCCCCTTTTGACATACACTTCGACATTGCAAACATCATGGATACTACTAGAGTGTGATTTCATTGGTTATGATGGAGATTTAAGATTTGTTTGCACCACAATATTGGAATTCCTACATTGAATATCCTCCTCATTATCACCCACCTGAAAAGAATATCTATTATTAAATTTGAATCATAATCACACAACAATCCTTGCATTTAAAACTTATGATTGCAAATAAAGTTTTCAAAAAAATATCACCTCAAATGATTTCTGGTTGTGGTGATTCTAGGCTTGCACATTCTAGTTGTGGACTCATGCTTTCAACATATTCTTCAGATGGGAATTGTCTATGGTTTTCCCAATATTGACCTCTCAAAATCAACATTTGATGGTGGTTTTGGAGAGTTGTATTATGCAACTAGTAGTTTATGGGGTTGTAGTGATGGAATCCTTATAATTTTTTCTTCATTTTCAAGAGTTGTTGATTGTGGTTGTTGAGGTGGTGTTAGGAATGTGAACTTAGACATAGGGATTATGCATACATCATCTTGTTGAGTTAAAAATTATCTTTCTCCTTCACATATAATCTTTTGAAATATCACAAATTTGATGTGGTCAGCCTCCATCTAAATCAATCATGGCATTGGAACCCATATTGAAGTAGGTGGAGGCTCAGATAATGAAATATATAATATTAGATCAATTTTACACTCCTTGGATATGAAGAGATGAGATCTGCCATGTTGATAATATATATGTAGTTGTGTGCACCAGTCTGGTCATTCTTCCATCATAAAGATATATCTTCCAAGTAATATTGTACACTAGACTTGAGTAGATTTTTCCAAGCTATAAATATAGTATGATAAAGGCGAAGACTAGCATAGGAAGCTTCCATCAACAAAAGATTTTTTTTCTTCATAAACAATGCTTCCTAAGATTTCCTTTTGTTCTCTAGTGAATGGATGTAAATAAAGCATACTACAACATACATATATTTCTTATTTACCTTTGAGTGTGTTCAATCTTAGCCCTAATTTTCTGAGCCATTTTGTAAATGGATGAACAATCTTCTGCATGATGTTTGAACACAATAACCACCTTAGAAATTTTTAAACAAAGGCCGAGGTCAGGTTTCCAAAGATTTTATTTGAATCGCATTTCAATCGAGATCAAGTACTCTTATACATAATTACTCTGCCTCCCTTGCTTCAATGGTGATATACCATTGGGTAATCAATGTTGGTTGTGGGGTGTAAATACACATTGTTGAGGAAACATGTGAATGTCTTTAATATGTACTTCGCATCTGCACAACTTCTCCATATTTTATCTACCTGGAGGGCATCCTGGATATTGATTATATTTGTTTATTCTCTCTTATGTCCCTTTACCATTGTCAATAAGATATTCATTTTTCATACCAAAGGTTGTTTCCTCCTTTTCTTGGATTTCCTAGAGCAATGCTTAATGCAATCATGATGGGGATTTGTGAAATTTATTCATTTCTCCTCTGCCATAGCTAAAAGAAAGCGTCCAACTAAAGAACATAATCCACCTAAGGCTCATCATGTCACCATAATATGGTATTAAGAGATTTATTGGTCACTGACAAATTGGGCACTTGCAGTGTTGTAGAGAAAAACTGTGATTTTATACAGGAAGTATAAAATCTCCATGAAACTAATAAGCATAATTTTCCTTACAAGGAAAGTCAAAATTGTTATGACAGATTAAACAATAATAATTTTCTGGGGGAGAATCCAATCTAATTAGAAATCCTTCTTGTTCTGTTGGAGTAACCCTGGTTGAGTCTATATTATTTTATGAGTAAAGTGCATTGACACCATCCACATTATTTTCAAACATCTTGGGATTACATTCACTCCTTGAAATAATTAATGCATTCATCACCTACAACAATTAAGATGTGTCAATAATAGATAGGAGCAATGCATCCACAATGAATGTGATTTTGACATGTATTACAAATATCCCCAGTATCATATCTGATTGAGCAGATCATGTTAACACATCTCCTTGATGTTATATCACTTCATCCAACATAGCTTAAAGGTATAACAACAAATCCATCAAGCTATATCAAATTTGGTTTAAAGTCATTTTCCTTCTCTTTGCTTTTCAATTATGTCCATTGTGTGCTTCCTCTTCATCAATAACTAAGATATAGTTGTATTGTGCTAGTTGTTCCTTCCAAACCTCTGTTTGAATATTTAAATCTTCCTAGGACTGAGCCAAAAACTCCATTTCCCTGCATCATGCTCATGGAGTATTGCAATCAAGTGTTTTACATAACCAAATATTATCTAGTGTATCATGACATGCATTTCCATTCTTTCTTCATATTCAATAGAGTAATATAAATAAAATTGAATGGAAAGCTAAAAATCAAGATGAATTTTTGAACACTAAAGTCTCATTTTCAAAGCATCAAAACAATGGTTTCTATCTTGGGCCCAGAAAAAGCACCATTTCCTTTATTAATCTACCACGGTTTGATTAAATCTCCTTGAGCAACCATGTAGGCTGAAATTTTTGACTCATTCTTCAGATATTTATTCTAGTCTATGTATGAAAAAATATCTCCATTTCCCACAACCTATAGGTCAATAGGAGTTTGTCTTTCCCACTGGTAGATGTAGTCCCGATCTCTAATCTTACTATAATGTATTTTTCATGTTTTCCCATGTATTGTTATAGATATTACTCTTGATTTATTGATGTTTGAAATAAGTGGGTAGACACAATTCCTTCCTTTAAAATAACATATTTTCATCTTAATTGTCAAACGGTTTTCCATGATTCTAACAATAACTTTAAATGTATTTCATAGTCTTGAAATTTTTGCAAGAAGAGAAGAACTATCTCTTTCCATGAGATTCATTTTACACCTTGAAGCCATAAGGATTTGGTGGTTGCTAATGTTGGGTTTGGTGAAGAAACTTGTATCATGAACCATATTTTGGGGAATCTAGATAGTTTCAACTTTCTTTTGAGTTTATGTACACTGTCAGCAGTCTATGTCAGAGTAGCTATTAGGTATCCAAACAGAGAAGAAGGTATCGACATTGAATTTGACGTCTTGACTGAAGCAGAGAGCACACAAAGAAGTGAATATGCCAGTCATCGAAGTGCATAAAAAATTTCATACTTGTCTATTGGGTAAAATATCAATTGTCAGTTTCATGGATTTCAATCTTTAAAATGCATACATGGACAATATGGCTTTAGGCCCAAAACCTAAGGTGACCGAATGAAATTCCATCATGCATGACATGAAATTCATAGAAAAGGGTTTTCCATCTTCCATAGAAACCTTAAAGAAAAGGGTTTGTCATCTAACTAATTGCAAAGGGTCTACCATCTAACTAATTTCCTTGAAGAATTTATATGTATTACTAAAAAATTAATTAGTGCCACCCCAAATAAGGACATGCTAATTATAAAAGTGAAAAGCATTGGTTTTAAATATAAGAACCCTGTCATTAATATAAAATTGGGGCGAAAATTAGCATGCTGCCACTTTCTACTTTTGGTAATACCATCTTATGCCGGAACTGGTCCTCTGGGAACATGTGCAAATAGATCCACTCCACTTCAATTGGTTTGACAATTTGATCTGTATTTGAGCAAGGTGGATCTTGATCACGATCTAGTGGATCTTTATCTATATTTGAAACAAGAATATCGACATATTATATTTATTCTCAAACACTTTCGAAATGGAAAAGATGTTATAAGCTTCTATCCTGCATCTAGGGACTATGTTGTTGAAGCTAGCTCTCGATATTTATCTACACCAGTATCTGATCTTTTTAATTTAATTACAAACAATAGAAAATTGGGGTGAAATACCTATGGATAATGGCCATTAACAGGAAATTGGGAAAAATACCTCTCAATAATTGCCAATAACAGAAAATGGGGGCGAATGGAAATATATGGTTCGAATTTTAGAAGGTGAAATCCATTTCTCTGCTCTCTTCTCCCAAATACCTGTGGGTGAAGGGTTTTAGAGATAATTTTTTAAAAATTAATTTGGGGCTATGTATAATGAAACCCCTTATGCCCCTCTATGGAAAAAATTCTCCTAGTCAAAATTTTAAGCCTTCTAATTTCTCCCATGGGAGAAATTTCGCCCCTAAAATTTTCTATGTAGATCAATGTGTTGCAAAGGACATGATTGATAGTTTCGAGGTGGTTGCCTCATGATATTGTGATGAATTTTTTCAAATGTGCATAGTGGGAAATAATCTTTCCTCAAATAGAAACAAGTGTGTTGATATGGTAGCCAATGTCAATGACACTAGGATGTTATGGCATCAACGTGTCAATCCCACAAAATATGGATCTTTGTGACATAAGAGTTGACTACATATGGTTGATGAAATTCCATGGATTGAACCATCCAATGGTGTTTCTGATGGGTGTGTATTGAGGAAGCATAATCAAGAGTCATTTCCTAAAACAAAACGAGGCAAGCTTCTTGACCCATTATACTGATTCATAGTGATATTCATGGTCCCGTGGCTTACACCTTCTAATGGGGGATGCAAGTATTTTCTCACCTTCATTGATGATTTTTCCTACTTTCTTTGGGTATACACCATTAAATATAAAGATGAGGTGTTTGGAGATTTTAGGGAATTCTAACTCTTATGTAAAATCAAAGCATCTAGAATATCTATTGTCTTAGGATTGATGGTGGAAGTGAATATATTAGCAATGCTTTCCACTCATTTCTCATAACTCAAGGCATATCTTACCAAAAAAATATTCCTTACACTCCACAACGAAATGTAATAGAACATAAGAACAAGGCTATTATGGAGATGGCTCACTGTATGCTTCACTCCAAGAAAATGAAGCTTGCATTCTAGTGAGAGGGAATTGTTTGCATAGATCATATAATCAATACAACACATACTCATGCTTTCACATGTACAACTCCTTGTGAAAAATGGTATGGAAACAAACCTTCGATCTATTTCAAATTTCAAATTTTTTGGATCTAGTGCATGGACTGATGCTCCTAACGAAGGCGAAACACATCAACATCTCCAAACTCATACTACAATGCTATGATTCACTGCAACACAAATTTTTAGGGGTTTTTCCTTTATGATCCCACCACTCATAGGGTGGGTGAATATAGAGAGGCACCCTTTCATGAGTTCCTACTCATAGTCTACTAGGATCTCTCCCAGTACTCCTTTCAAATGATTCTCGATGTGATTTCTTGGATTGTGCCTCCTCATATTATGATGCATGTATTCTTTTGTATTATTTCTTCCATGTGTTCATGTATCTCTCACCTTCATAGTGTGATGTTCCTACTTCTTAGCAAACTCCTTTGAGAACTCCATCTATAGTGTTTAGAAAAATAACTAGGGATAATGAGATTGATGATTCATCTAGCCTCATACCAATCATCATTTATTCTTAGAATTCTCCTTTCAATCCTCCATCCAATGAGAAAATCAATGATGATGACCATGATGGTGATGATGATGATGACTTCTTGGGAGGCCCATCTACTAGTTACTCTCCCTCTGTCTCACCCAAATCCTCTACCTAAGTGGGATATCTCCACCATTATTTATGCAACTAAGTTTCTTATTGGTCCCAAGAGTTATAAAGGGAATTTTCTAACTCCACCTCAAACTATTATTACTTAGGTGGTTGACATTGTTGGACACACCTACCACACTTAGAGGGGGGGCGTGAATGACTGTGGGGATTTTTTTCCCAAAACTTCCCTCTTACACAAAACTCATTAGTTAGAATTTGACATTTACTCATTACTCATTGTTGTCATTAATAATCAGTTAGATGTCAATACATATCAGCAACATATATCAGCAATACATCATCAACAAATCATCTCCACAAGGAACACAAGATGTATGTACAATTTTTCTTTTTATTATGGACTTCAATCTGGGGGTTTTTCAGCAACAACTGAATAGAGTACAACAATAAAAGAGCATCATCTCTATATGAAAGACTAATCTTACATTCTCAGCACCAACTGATATGAGGCAACAATCCTCAACAGATATCAATCTGTACCATAAACAAGAGCATCAACCATGCACCAACCTGTGCCAAACAACATGTAATCAACCTGTACAATAAACAAGTGCATCCAACCATGTACCAAATATATACCAATCATGTGTCAACTACTCATCAACAATGAATAATCAATATGTACCAACATCATCAACTATACACCTCATGTATGTGCCAACTCATCAACTGCTTGTCTCAACCATGACTAGTTTTGGATTAGTCAACAACCCTAA
>SNQJ01S0005554.1:105958-122042 GCA_010110895.2 Picea sitchensis | reverse complement strand
TGGAGGAATACTTGGACCTTCTCAAGGAATATCCAAAGGGAGGAAATCGACGGTCAGGATCTTGTGGAGAGGATTTGTGAAATCCTGTCAACCGTGGGATCTGCCAAAGAAGCAAGGAGGTTAAGGTTGTGTTCGGAGTTCAAGATCCAGGAGTCGTAAATCGTGGGATCGTTGGCCAGTTGCCCGTTAGCCGTCGGATCTGACAGGAGCTGTACGAGGGTTACCATCGGGATTCTAAGGATCGGTAGTCCTGTGGTTGAATGTTTTTCGACATTTGAAACCCCGAAGTCCCGGGAAGATCTGGGTCGTCCGTCAGTTGGACACGTGGCGGAGATCGAGGCATCAGGAGTTCGGGAAATCAGAAGTCTCATGGATAGGAGGTCGGGGAGGTCCATAGTGAAAACCCCGACGTAATCTGAGCCATTCGTTCAGGAAGACAAGTGTCAGGAATCCGAAGAGAGTCGGGATATTCAGCATCGGGAAATCAGAGTTCCTGAGGACAAGAAAGTTGGGACATCACAAGTCTCGAAACCCCGGAGAAATCAGGACCGTCTATCAGAGGGGACGCGTGGAAGAAATCGGAGCCATCAAGGAAAGTCCCGACAGGGGGGACGTCCATCGATGTTTGGTTCATCGGGATATCGAGGATCCTGGTGACGAAGTGTTTACGCCTTTTGAAATCGTGAACCGCGAAACCCCGACGAGTAGGAAGGTGTCACGGTGCATCCAACTGTCATTACATCAGAAAGGAGGGAAGTGCCATTGAGGTAGCCAACTGTCAGTATAGCAGCGAACCGGGATTTGAGGAGTCGCGAGTCCTGAGGACAATCGTATTTTGACATCGGAAAGTCTAAAACTCCGATGAGGAAAATGACTGCGGTCATATAAGGAGAGGTCACGTGGATCAAGTGCTTAGCCTGGAGGGCTAACGGGAATTTGAGTGCATCGGGAATTTGAAGTCAGAAACCCCGACGTGAAGGAATATAAGGCTGCGGTATTATAGGAAAGGGTCGTGTGGATTGAAGGCTTAGCCAGGAGGGGCTAAGACAACAAAAGATCATATCGGGGATCGACAAACCAAATTGGTTGAAAATTTCAAGTGTCAAAAATCTCGATTGGAGGAACCCCGATCACAAAGGATAAGGCCAGTGTTGATTTCCCGATAGAACAAAGGGAGATCTCGTGAAGAGTTTTCTGTGGGAGGAAAATTTCCCGATAGGGAAATAGAAGAACCTTTCAGTTCTTCGGGCCGAGGAAGGAGGAAGGATCCTGTGAGAGGATGTGCCTCGAGGGTGCGCCTGCATCAAGTGGTATCAGAGCAAGAAAATTTCTTTGCTTTTTGTAGCAGAGAAGAAGGAATTTCACCATGCCGCCAAGGAGACGGGATAGACAGTCACCCGATCCAGAGGAAAGAGAAAACCCGAGGAGAAGGGGTAGGCAAGTGCAGAATCCAGAAATGGAAAGAGAGATACGTGAGCTACAAGCTAGACTCGAAGATATGGAGACATCAAAAAGACGCGCAGTCGGTGCTGGGAATCTAAGTGATTCCGAAAGCGAGGTTGAAGCTAAACAAGAAGAAGAAGTTGTAGCCGAGGATGCAGCCAATGAACGTCTAATCAAAGCTATTGCACGGATGGGTGCAAAAACGAAGATGGACATTCCAGTTTATGAGGGGAATCTGGATGCGGAGGAAATTTTAGATTGGATTAGAGCTTTGGACACCTATTTTGATTATGAAGATGTTGAAGAGGACAAGAAGGTCAGGCATGTCGTCACGAGATTAAAAGGACATGAAACCTTGTGGTGGGATGAAATACAAGCGGATAGGCATTGCCAAGGCAAGCAAAAAATTAAGAGCTGGGACAGGATGATTGTGAAGATGAAGGAAAAATTTATTCCTAGGGACTATCAAATTTCTTTGTTCAAGAGGATGCAGAACCTAAGACAAAAGCTGATGACAGTAAAAGAGTATACTGAGGAATTTTACAGGTTGAATATCAGGGCAGGTCATCACGAAAGCAATGATGAGAAAGTGGTCAGGTATATGAATGGTCTGAGATATGAGATTCAGGATGAAATGAGCATGGAAACCATTCGAACGGTGGAGGATGCCTATCAAATGGCTCTAAAAGCTGAAGATAAGCTAAGTCGTAAGCAAGGTCAGCGAGGGCGAGGCAGGAGTCAGCCCAAAGGCAAATTGGTTGCCCAAGATAAATACCAGAAGCCCAGGGACGACTGGAAAAAGCCTCAGACTAGAACCGAGAGAGGTGGAAGTTCACAGCGAGGCCAGCATGCTGAATAGAGAGGACAACATATAGAGTAGAGAGGAGGATATGTCGATAAAAATATGTTTCCTCGTACCAGAGGTAGAGTAAGAGGAAGAGGTGGAGTAATCACATGCTTCACGTGTGGGAAAAATGGGCACAGGTCATTCGAGTGTCCAGAGAAAAAGAAAGATGGAGGAGAGACTCACATCGCCGAAGCACAGAGGCGAGATGTTGAGGCAGAATACGCTGAAGGCGGAAGATCGCTGGTGATGCGGAAAGTTCTTTTGATGCCAGAGAAGGAGATGGAGAATTCAGCGCAGAGGAACAGTCTTTTTAGGACTGCTTGCAAGACCAAGGATAGAGTGTGCAAGGTCATTGTGGACAGTGGAAGCACAGATAATCTTGTTTCAACTGATATGGTAGAAAATCTGGAGCTGGAGACGACTGATCATCCAAGTCCATACAAAGTTTCATGGCTATAGAAGGGACATCTGGTAAATGTCACTAAATAGTGCTTAGTTGACATTAAGATAGGAGGATATAATGATAATATTTTATGTGATGTTATTCCTATGGATGTTTGTCATCTATTGCTGGGTAGACCATGGAAATATGATAGAAATGTGATTCATGATGGGAGGATGAACACATATACTTTAGAGAAGAATGGGAGAACTCATATGTTGCATCTAATTAATGATAAGGAAGTGAAACCGGATGTAAGCAATACAGTACTTCTCATGAGTGGGAAGGAACTTCTTACAGAAGTTAAGAAGAAGGAGGATCCACAATTCTTTGTGGTCAGAAAACCGAGAATTGTTTTGACCAGCACAAGAGTGGATGATTTTCCAGAAGAAGTTCAGGGACTGCTGGAAGAGTTCGCTGATATAGGAGTGGATGAATTACCTCGTTTGTTGCCACCGATGAGAAGTGAGTCATCATATTGATCTCATACCAGGAGCCAGTTTTCCAAACAAATCCGTGTACAGATTGACGCTGCAGGAGAATGAAGAAGTTAAAAGACAAGTCCAGGAGTTGTTGGGAAAAGGTTTGGTCAGGGAAAGCTTGAGTCCATGTGTTGTTCCGACAGTACTTAGTCCGAAAAAAGACGGAGGCTGGAGGATGTGCACTGATTCAAGGGCGATTAACAAGATAACCATCAGGTATAGATTCCCATTACCTAGAATGGATGATTTGATGGATTGCTTAAGTGGAGCAATTTTTTTTTCAAAAATCGATTTGAAGAGTGGATATCACCAGATTCGCATGAGAGAAGGTGATGAATGGAAAATAACATTCAAGACGAATGAAGGTTTGTATGAATGGCTTTTTATGCCATTTGGCTTAACAAATGCACCTAGTACCTTTATGAGGTTAATGAATGAAGTCCTGAAGGATTTCATCGGAAAATTTTTCATCGTATATCTGGATGATATACTGATTTTCAGTAAAACGAAGGTTGAACATGTGAAGCATTTGGCCATTGTGATGAAGAAATTGCAGCAGGAGAAGCTATTGATAAACATGAAGAAGTCCTCATTCATGAAGACACAACTCATTTACTTGGGGTTTGTTATTTTGGTGAATGAGTTAAGGATGGATCCGGATAAGGTAGAAGTGATCAAGAATTGGCCATCATCGAGAAATGTATTCGAGGTGAGAAGTTTTCACGGTTTGGCTATTTTCTACTAGAAATTCATCAGGAATTTCAGTGGAATTAGCACCGCAATGATGGATACAGTGAAGAAAAGACATAAATCTTTTCACTGGACTGAAGAGGCTGAGAAGAGTTTCAATTTGTTGAAACGAAAGATTACGGAACAACCAATTCTGGTGTTACCAGATTTTCAAAAGACATTTCAAGTAAAATGTGATGCAAGCGGGTTTGCAATAGGATCATTCTTAAGTCAAGATGACAGACCAATTGCATATTCCAGTGAGAATATGAATGAGGCAAAAGAAAAGTACTCCACATACGATAAGGAATTCTATGCCATCATACAGGCATTGAAAAAATGGAGGCACTATTTGATTACAAAGGAATTTGTTTTATATAGTGATAACCATGCACTACAATTTGTGACTCAACAGGAGAAGTTGAATCAGAGGCATGTTAAGTGGGTCGAATACATGCAGAAATTCACTTTTGTAATTAAGCATATCTCGAGTACTGCTAACAAAGTGGTTGATGCTTTGAGCAGGAAATGTTTGCTGATGCAAGAGTTCAAAGTTAGGACGTTAGGCTTTGATGATCTCAGGGACATGTATGCAAATGATCAGGATTTTAAAGAAGTGTACGGAGTAGATGAGAACCCAGTTCTTAGAGACAGAAGCCAGTGGATAGAGTATGTGATCCAGGAATGATTGTTGTTCAAGAGCAATCAGTTGTGTATTCCAAATTGCTCCATGAGGGAGAATTTGCTAAAGGAGAAACACAACGGAGGATTGGTCGGACACTTCGGTCATGATAAGACATTTGCAAAGCTGAGCGAGTCATACTTTTGGCCAGGGATGTGGTCAGAGGTCAATCGGTTTGTAAACAGATGCAGAATTTGCCAGCATTCAAAGGGAAGAAAGCAGAATGCAGGATTCTATCAACCATTACCCATACCTGAGAGGCCGTGGGATGAAATTAGCATGGATTTCATATTGGGATTTCCAAGGACGCAAAGAGGATTTGATTCGATATTTGTGGTAGTGGATAGATTTTCCAAGATGGCACATTTTATCCCATGTCAGAAAACCGGTGATGTGACTCACATCGCAAATCTTTTTTTCAAAGAGGTCGTTCGACTTCACGGATTACCAAGGAGTTTTGTTTCGGACAGGGATACAAAGTTGTTAGGACAATTTTGGAGGACATTATGGAAGAAGTTGGGGACTAACTTTTTGTTTAGTTCAGCTTATCATCCCCAGACGGATGGGCAGACAGAAGTGGTGAACATAAGTCTGGGAGACTTGATGAGGAACCTAGTGGCGGAGCACCACAGTAGTTGGGAAAATGTATTTCCGCAAGCAGAGTTTGCTTATAATGACTCATTGAACAGGAGCACAGGCAAAATTCCATTCTAGATTGTATATGGCACACAACTGAGAGGAGTTTCTGAATTAAGGGATTCAGAACAGACTGCGACTAGGAGCACAAGTGCCGAAGAGTTCGCAGAGGCGATGAAAGAACTTCACGACCAGGTGAAGCAACGACTGCTAGATTCGAGTCACGAATATAAGCACAGAGCCGACCAGTGGAAGAGACAACTTCAGTTCGATATTGGTGAATTAGTTCTAGCGCACTTGAGGAAAGAAAGGTTCATGAGGGGAACATACAATAAATTGAAAATGAAGAAAATCGGGCCATGTAAGGTCTTGAAGAAATTGGGGGAAAATGCTTATAATATTGAGTTACTGGATGGAATCAGAATATCTCCGATATTCAATGTCTCAGATTTATACCCATACAAGCTTGAGGAAGCAGGAACAAGTGATGAATATCCAGAGGTTCAGTGGCAAAAGAAGATGCCAGTTGCAGGGAAACCACATATGGAACAGATACTGGATAAACGAGTGGGTCAGAGGACCAGAAGGAAACAATATTTTGAATATTTGGTCAAGTGGAAGGACCATCCAGTTGAAGACACCAGCTGGGAGGCTAAAGCAGAGATTCAGAAGTATGGACATACCATGCAGGAGCTCATGGACAGGATCCCATGCAAATTTTCAAGTGAGGGAGTATGATGCAGGAGCATCTCCAACTCATCAAGCGAGCCAATGCGGAAGCGGATGACAGCTGGACAAGCCAACACAAACCTTTTTGAAACCACCTTGAAACTGTTGCACAAACATTAATGAGGAGATTTAATGAGGCACACTTTGTATATTGTAATCAGACCTTGAGCGCCCCGCTCTCGTCTGAAGTAGATGGAGGCATTTATAATAGTAAATATAGGTAGATAGAATTTAATATTAGATTAGACAGTTTTAGAAGAAATGGGGAAAACGAATATAGACACCCTCATTGTGTATTGTAACATAATTCTGGATAGCTAGAAGAATTTTGAGCATTAGAGCATTGAGAAGAGAAGCAGAGAGCTATGCAGAAACACCCATGTATAGTTATTTGGATTAATAGAAGAGTTTAATTCAAATTCATGGAGTTGTGTTTGTTCTCTGTGTATGTATGTTGGATGCTAGGCTCATGAGTATTTACTTCCTGTTATGCATTTGTTGTTACACTGAGTGTATGATTTCATGTGTTGAGATTGAAGTCTGAAAGGAAGTAGAGGGAATGAGTTTCAATTGTTTCTCTATATGAGCAAGGATTCCTGCAAGGAGTGCAGTTGAAGTCGTCCGCAAGGAGTGCGTTGATAGAAGGCTTGGATAGTCTAACTCTTGTTCTCATTCACCCAGAAGAGAAATTGGGTTATACGAGCCATGCAAGGAGTGCGCAGGCTAAGGAGAGTCTCAGTCATGAAAC
This sequence comes from Picea sitchensis, assembly GCA_010110895.2. Lineage (NCBI taxonomy): Eukaryota > Viridiplantae > Streptophyta > Pinopsida > Pinales > Pinaceae > Picea > Picea sitchensis. The sequence goes on along the minus strand of SNQJ01S0005554.1, from coordinate 115,304 downwards.
TGAGAAAAGTCTCGAAGGACTACTACTACAGGTGTGCGCAGAGTCAAAAGAATACAACACTTGGAGGTGTTTGAGAACTGCTGCAAGGAGTGCGTACAAGGACCCTCTTTGAAGTTGAAAGCGTGATAAAGATCAGGAAGGATAAGGATTTTGAGCTTGTCGAAGAGAAGCACTATAAGATTCGTACTGTGGAGTGTTTAAGACAGGCGTTGCACATTTGCATCGCAGGAGGACAAGTTCCGTGGAGGAATACTTGGATCTTCTCAAGGAATCGCCAAAGGGAGGAAATCGACGGTCAAGATCTTGTGGAGAGGATTTGTGAAATGCCATCAACTGTGGGATCTGCCAAAGAAGAAAGGAGGTTAAGGTTTCATTTGGAGTTCAATCTCCAGGAGTCGTAAATCATGGGATTGTTGGCCAGATGCCCGTTAGCCGTCGGATTTGACAGGAGTTGTACAAGGGTTACCATCGGGATTCGAAGGATCGGTAGTCCTGTGGTCGAATGTTTTTCGACATTTGAAACCCCGAAGTCCCGGGAAGATCTGGGTCGTCCGTCAGTTGGACATGTGGTGGAGATCGAGGTGTCAGGAGTCTGGGAAATCAAAAGTCCCATGGATAGGAGGTCGAGGAGGTCCATAGTGAAAACCCCGGCATAATCTGAGCCGTTTGTTTGGGAAGACAGGTGTCAGGAATCTGAAGAGAGTCAGGATATTCAACATCGGGAAATCGGAGTTCTTGAGGAAAATAAAGTTGGTACATCACAAGTCTCGAAACCCGAGATAAATCGGGACCGTCTATCAGAGGGGACACGTGGAAGAAATCGGAGCCATCGGGGAATGTCCCGACAAGGGGGACGTCCATCGGTGTTTGGTTCATCGGGATATCGAGGATCCTGGTGACGAAGTGTTTATGCCTTTTGAAATCGTGAACCACAAAACCCCGACGAGGAGGAAGGTGTCACTGTGCGGCCAACTGTCAGTACGTCGGAAAGGAGGGAAGCGCCACTGAGGTAGCCAACTGTCAGTATAGCGGCGAATCGGGATTCGAGGAGACATGAGTCCCGAGGAAAATCATATTTTGACATCGGAAAGTCTGAAACTTCGATGAGGAATATGACTGCGGTCATATAAGGAGAGGTCACGTGGATCAAGCGCTTAGCCTGGAGGGCTAATGGGAATTTGAAGTCAGAAACCCCGACGTGAAGGAATATAAGGCTGCGGTCTTATAGGAAAGGGTCGTGTGGACTGAAGGCTTAGCCAGGAGGGGCTAAGACAACAAAAGAGCATATCGGGGATCGACAAACCAAATTGATTTAACATTTCAAGTGTCAAAAATCCCGATTGGAGGAACCCCGATCACAAAGGATAAGGCCAGTGTTGATTTCCCGATAGAACAAAGGGAGATCTCTTGAAGAGTTTTCTGTGGGAGGAAAATTTCCCGATAGGGAAATAGAAGAACCTTTTAGTTCTTCGGGCCAAGGAAGGAGGAAGGATCATATGAGCGAACGTGCCTCGAGGGTGCGCCTACGTCAACTTGCAATAAACTTTTCACAATAGAATATTTTCAATGTTCTCAATAGGTGCTAATGGGAGACCTTTCTGTCTTATTTATACTCTCCAAGTAGCTTCCTCTAGGGTTTACCTTCTAACCAACTTAACCCAACTTCCTTCTTTTAGGGCTAACCCACTTCTAACCACTTGTCCACTTACAACCACTTCATCCACAAATAGTAATCTCTCCACTTCTACTTGCAAATACTTTATTATTTAATTAATTTCTTTTGCAACCACTTTGACTTATCCATAAATAGTAAACTCATCACTTCTTGTTGCAACCACTTTATTATTTAAATAATTTCTCTTTGCAACCACTTTGACTACTTTATTATTTAAATAATTTCTCTTTACTCACAACTTCTTGCAACTAACTTTTCTATAATTAGTCAATTCATAACCTATTTTCCCTTAATTAACTTCTTTTTTCAACCACTTTATTATTTAATTTATTTCTAGGTCAACCACTTTGACTATTCAATCTTCTCATCACAACTACTTTACCATAATTACCAAACTCACAACTTATTGTTGCAACTAATTTATTTTTAATTATTTTCTTAATGCAACAACTATACCCATAATTAACTCCTAGTTACCATCAATTTGACTAGTACACTTCTTCTATGATATTCTAGAATAATTGACTTCTTTGAACTTCTAGGGGCTTCTAAATAACACATGAGGGTTCTCAAACTTCACATGGCCATAACTCTCTAACCATGAGGAGTTATGTGATGTTCTACATATCAACGGAAATGGAATGGCATGTACTATCCATCAAGAATAGTCTAAATTGAATATTCATTGATATGTGTTTCTTTATACCTCAAACAAACGCAGATCCTTTACCCATACCTTTGTTCTACTGGACTTCACTACCAGACTTCTCCAAGGGTTGACATCAATATCTAAGCGTTAACATGAATCTACAATATCACTTTCCAAGGTTTGACATCAATGACAACCAACAATCCAAACCAATTGTCCATCAACCTAAGCCAATTGTATAACAAACTCAATAAACAATAAAAGGACGTTTAGATTGATATTGATAAAAGGTTTAGCTTGCTTTATTCATGCATTAGTGTAACTTTACTTCCATTACAGTTTTTCTGTCATAGTTTATATCCTTACTTCTATCACATTATTATATCAAATTGGATTAATTTTTTTCTTCAGTTTAACTTTCCTAATTCAATAGTCTTTAATGTAGTAGAATAAGTTATTTTCATGCAATCTAGACTAGTTCTACTTTTATATTGGTTTGTTTCCTTCAAGAAATTAGTTCAGGGCTGCTTTCGGTCACTTGATTTTCCTGCACATTTTTAGCCTTTGATCATTCTCCAAACTTTGCTATTGATAATTGCATATTGCACATACAGTTCATAGCACCTTTTAATTTTGTACGAACCTCGGGTTGACAAGTAAAGTAGGAGACCAAGGGTACAGTAAATTATTGTTGATATTCTTGGGACCATCACGTTTTGGCACCGTTGTCAGGGAGGTGTTGAAGTATGCATGTTATTTTCTTTTTGTTTTATTTTATGTGACTTGGAGAAGTAAAAAGGATACCTCAGTCACAATGCCAAAATCAATATGGAATTTTTGTAGTGTAACAACCCAAGTGCTTTCACTTCATGTGAGTATTGATAGATCCTTGTCAAACTCTCTTTCTGCATTAAATATAAAAGAAAAAAAAATAGTTTTCACTTGCTTTTGATTTGATGAATGAATAGACCTAGAGATAGGAAATAATTTTTTTTTACCAAAAACAGGTCCAAGAAATCCATAGATTTATCTTGAAACACTAAGAAAATTCTTAGAGAGGGAAGCCAAATAATTTGAAATTATTTTAGAAGAAATTCAGTCCTCAACTTGTGTCATGGTTGGTGAAGAAGAAATATTTGAGTTCCCTATTTGGGAATCTGATGGAGAATCCAAGTTGAAAAATATTTTCCTTCTGCTTTACCTCATTTTCATGGGCTTGTCTCTAAAGATCCCGACACTTTCTTGTTTGAGTTTGAAGTTATATGTAGTACATATGATTATACCATTGATGAAAAAAATCACAAACGTTTTCCTTCTACCTCGAAGGATTTTGTTACGATGAAAATATCTCTATGGCTAATTGTAAACCACAATAGACGGAAATGATTGCATAAATCAACTCTAATCTCAGATATTCTATATAATAAAATATTCTAATGAGACAAGATAAAGATCCTACCTTGTCCAGACATTCGATGAAGTCCACCATTGAGCACTTGACTCAAAGCAATACACCTGCAACTTGTCCTCAAAAACCTAGAAACGCAACCATATGGTGATAATATATAAGGTTAGCACATTCAATAGCATAATCCATCAACATTCATAACAAATATGCCCATGGAATAACGATTCAAATATTTGCAAGATATTAATTGGACGAGAAAAAGAGTATTTCTATTAAAATGTAATCAGTGGAAGTGAATGAATTACAAACTTTTGTGTCAGAACAATTCGAAATCAAGAAACTAAGTCCCTTCCAGCAGGGCCTCCACCACTTCAATCCTCCATGAAAGGAAATCTCATATAAGAGATACAATGAGGTTCTCAATCAAGTAGGGAAGAGCTTGGGGATTGAACAATGTGTTCAAACTTAAAAGGACAAAGGGATGCAGACTCAATATGAAGTGAATAATTTCTCCAGAGTAACTTTTCTCTCAAAGTTGAATTCTTATCCTCCTTTCCATAACTTGTATATGGCCCATTTATATCCTTCAAGTGGAACTGAAGGGCCAATTCAGAATGTTTCCAGTATATGGAAGGTAAAGGATCATGGACCTCGTGATGTGACATGGAAATCTGACACTATATTTTAATTTTGGTCACAAAACCCAATGTACGCAGGTTATAGTGGTGCAACCTGTGTATACGCATGTTGTATAATAGTTAGGGCGCGTATATGTGGAAAAATATTGTTTTTAGCCCTGGGATTTGAAAAAAGGGACTTCAAGTCTGCATAGGGAAATGGAAAAAAGCCTTCTGAGCAAATTTGCATAAGGTGAGGAAAATATTGCTATAACAGATGCCCCCTAATGTGTGAGGTCATAGGAGTATCTACGATGGCCAAAATAAATTATAATACCCAAAAGTGGAGTAATGGAGACCTAACTGGAAGAACTCGTTGCTCATGAGGATATTACAATCTGTACTAAATTTGCACACATGGATGCCAATTTGAATTACACTGCAGATACATGTGAAAATATACCAAACAGTTGTTCATGGACATGAGTAGGCAATACAAAGGTGGTTATATGCAAAAAGTTGTCATAGTCACGAACACGGCCTAGTAACACTTGTCTCAAAATCAATCTAAAGATATCTGTATACAATGGAGTACAATCTGATCTCCCATGGTCACTGAAGTCACATAGGTATTGGTCCAATGAAAGATAGCAATAACTCAGGAAAGCTGTGACTATGAACTGATGTCTTCAAGTCTTCTACATGATCTTCCAAAGGTGCAATTCTACATCGTGTGAATAAAGGATTTGAGGTCGAACACAATGAGACTTTGTTTGATTACCGGTCATTAAGGTATATCGTTAACAAATGAGAGACATCCTATCGATAATGAAAGTAGGTATCAAGGCACCGAATACATGCTTACAAGTGTGAATAAAGTTGTTAGGGTCAAACACTTGAAGAATCCATTGATCAGGAGACATTGATGTATTCCCAACTATCAATGGTGGCAGAACCTACCACTAATGAATGCAAGACTCTAGGTACTCATAAGACTCTAGGTCTCATTTCCATAATAGATGGGTTGAAGTCGATGGAAGGAAATCCGTTGAAAGGAGAGAATTGAGGCATCTATTATCATTCAGAATGAGGTTCAAACTAGGATCTTGATGATTTGGAAAAAATCAGATGAGGAACATGTTCATGAACCAACGACCTTGTGCATATTTCGTGTGTACCAGATGCAAGCAGGACAAGAAAAAGACCCTCTGATTAGTAGCCAATAAGGAAAATTGTTGACAAAGGTGAGGAAACCACCAATAAGGATAATAACATCCAATACACTGCACTAATCCTAATGTGTGAATATATTTCTTGTCATCAAACACAAGTGAAACCCCCCAGTTAGCGACCAATGATGAAATGTCGACTGTTAGGTTCAAGGTTACCTACCAATGATGAAAGTAGGACCAGGGTTCATAATAGGACTACAACTTCATGTAACTCTGAGACACACTGAGTGTATGGCCGACATGGAATGTCAAGAGTTCTGAGGAATGGATGACACAGGTTGATAGAAATCCTTTGAACAAGAGCATGAGACATATGGACGAATCCGACAGTATAGAATCGATGATGAAACTTTGTGATGCGAGAGACATCAATCAAACTCTCCACAGGGACTAGAAGAGTAACTAGTCAGGGGAGTCTATAATGAGATCAGGTTCCTAAGGTGATGCTAAACCCAAAATTTTGATGACATATGGACTCAAAACTTTCATGCTCTGTTCAAAGGTGACACGATTGCTGCCAATATAAGATAACATTCTTTTACCGTCTGTCTTTTTTCTTTTTTCATAGTCAAATGAATGCTATTATATAGAGGATGAAACGAGTGTCAGAAGTAAGAAACTAGTTCCAACAGTGGAACATACCTATGCTCAATGCAAGGAGGTGCATGCAGGAGATGTGTTAGCACCATGATTTTCATAGCTAAGGTTAGAGGTTTGTCAGCAGTTTGAAAAGTCATGTTTGTTAACACCAATATTGTTTTTATGTCTGGAATCATCTAACATCTCCAAGGGTGGGTTTCAAAAGGAATCTTTATCATTTATTATTCCATTTCCATTAGCAACTGTGCACTGAAAATTTCATTGTGCACTGCAAAATTTGTTGCACGTCGTGCAAAGGATATTGTCGCGTGCGGAGGATGTTGTCGCACAGAGGATTTCATCGCGCAAAGGATGATGTTGTGCAAAGGATGTTGTCGCGCATAGTATTTTTTTGTGAAAACAAAGCTATCGCGCAGAGGATGTTGAGGATGTTGTCGCTCAAAGGATGTTGTTGTGTAGAGGATTTTGTCATGGAGAGGATGCTGAGGATGTTGTCGTGCAGGGGATGTTGTCATGCAAAGGATTTCATCGAACAAAGGATGATTTCTCACAAAGGATGTTGTCACGTAAAGGACGTTGTCGTGCAAAGGATTTTTTCGCATAAAGCACGCTGTCGTGCAGAGGATTTTCATGTGCATAGGCTACAGGGCATGCTGCGTAAATGATTGGTTTAGTGTTAAACTACAAGATCACTTTTTGACCAATTGGAGAGAAATTTTGAAAATCCACGAGAGTATTTTTTCGAGAACAAGCCAAATAATAAAAAACTCTCTCATAATTTCAAAAGGTGTCAAGTATTGGGAGATTCGAAGGAATCTTTGAGCCCTATTTTTTAGTTTTCATGATTTTTTGTTTGAGACATGTTTTTGCGACACGTATTCCGCCCAACTGGAGATTCATTTCAAGAAGCCGAGAGAGGTTTTTATTCAAAAAGATATTACCTAAAAAAAACGTTCTCATATTTTAGACAACTGTTAAATTTGGAGAATTACAAGTGGAATTTTGAAGCCTATTTTCATAATTCCACCTCCTGAAAAGCAGGAAATCAATTAAAACGTGTCATTGCTGTTTGTAACGATTTATATTTTGGGAAAGGGGTTGGAGTTTGAAATGGTGATTTGTAAAGGACCTATATTTATATATATATCATGGTATGAGAGTAGATAAGGGTTGGACCCTTGGGCGATTGGACTGTGTATATTTTTCCTGAATAGCTTTATGAGCTAAATGCAGAAATATCATGCTTTCATGAAGCAGAGATTCATTACGGTGTTGTTTTAAGTATGTATTTTTTTTGTAATGATCATATCCATAATTGTTTGTTCTTTCCAGTATTTAGCCGAGAGTAAATGTTTGGAATTCATCCATCTTCGATGCTCCATTCATACAGTAAATAATTGTTATCTATTTAAAGATTGTGGGTTTTGTATTCATCCATGATTGATGCTCTACTCATAGTAATCTATCTTTATGTATTTCATCTAAAGTTACATTGAGAACTCATCCTTTTCTAGATTCTCTTAGTGTGATGGGATGCCCCTTTCTCTTTTCTGCTACCATCCAAAATATTCCATGTTGTTGAAGAATAACACTTACTTTGTCTTTGTTCTCTGTGAGTACACCACAAGTCATTAGCTCAATATTTTAATTTCAGAATTTTACTACATTTCCCAATGGTACTGTCTCTCTTGCTTGTCCTACCATCTCTTTAAAATAAAAAACAAACCTGTCATATTGCAGATTCTAACCTTTGTGCATTTATTGATAAATCCTTTGAGTTATTACCAGTCATTAGACATCTGAGAGAGCCCTCTCTGGTTGTATAGGTTAGAATACAATCTAAAGTTGGTTGAAACAATTACCTTAGGGTTTTCTTTGATAAAACCCAAAGAAATTTCTGAGTGTTAACATTTTGGCATCATTGTCAAGAACGAAGGTGAAATCTTCCCTGGGATAGAACGACAAAGATCATATTTGACTTTTGATGGTGAACATAGGTCAAACATAAGGTGGTTGTACCATTCACCTGGCAACTCCAATAAATCTTCAAATGTGATTCAAAGAATCCACTTGAGACTGAGACTGAGACCTATTGATAGAGATATGGAAGAGAAGTATGGAAAAATCAGGTACTTGAGCTGAAGTTTAGTTCAAGAAGTACTTTTATGTTTTATAAATATCTTCTTTTCCTTTCCTGATGTTTTCAAAAGAATATTTCTTCACTTATTGCATTCAAATGAAGCCCATGTATCTACCCGTGTATATCCTCCATTGGAAATTGTAGGTATACCTCCTTCTTGTATAATCGATATGTTGGATTACTGAGAGGGGGGTTGAATCAGTAATAGAGAAATTTAATCATTTTTAACCATATAATCCAAGTGTTATATCAATGTAGCATTATCATCCAATAATTGTAGAGTAAATAAGAAATGAAAAAATGAAAAATCATACACATACACAGTACACCAGTGTTTTATGTGGAAACCCAAGGCATGAGAAAACCATGTAATTATTTTTCTTATATGTCTTGAAGAATTACACTCATTGGAAGCACCAACTTCCTTTGTTTTCTAGCTGAAACTAGAAGGAGGCTCCAACCCCCTTGTTTCTTAGGATACAACCCGAGGAAATCTCCAACTCCCCTATTCTTTGGCTACAACCAGAAGGAGGCTACAACTCCCTATGTTCTCTGGCTACAATCGGAAGGTGGCTACAACCACCTGTCCTTGCCCTGTCCAACTGCCCTGAAGTAGAAGTGGAATGATGGAACCACTGTCACACTATCACTGTGAGATATACCATTGTAAACTTGTACCAATAAACCTGAACCATGCATCAACTATGCATCAACCATGCACCAACCTGTACCAAACAACCTATAATCAACATGTACCATAAACAAGTGCATCCAAACATGTACCAAGTATGTACCAATCATGTGTCAACTACTCATCAACTATGATTCATCAATGTGTACCAACATCATCAACTATACACCTCATGTATGTGCCAACTCATCAACTACTTGTCTCAACCATGTACCCAACATGTACCTTAACCAAAATCCCTCATCAATTTCATCCTCCAAATATGATTTGTAACTCTGTAATAGACCTGGTGTATAAGATCACATACTTGCAAACCTTCCTTAACTTTCACAAC
>SNQJ01S0005554.1:58035-78733 GCA_010110895.2 Picea sitchensis | reverse complement strand
TCTTTTACTGAATTTAACAAGGTTATAAAAATGTATGTGACCCATTCTTTTGTTCCATAGCCAACTTTCATCTTCCTTTCCTAGACAATACTTTTCATTTCCAATTTCACTTAACACATATATGTTGCTTGAAGTTCTTGCAGTTGTAGCAATCAATTTTCCTGATCTTTATTTTCTTATATTACACGTTTATTAATTGAAAGTAAATTTAAGACCTTGTTCACACATTTGACTCACACTTAGAAGATTATGTTTCATATCTTCTACTAGTAGAACACGTTTTGCCTTTGTATTCTTGTTCCCAATTCTGACTGTGTCTTTTCTAATGATTTTGGCTGAATCATTATTTCCGAAGGAGAATGATCCATCTCTTTCCTTTCGTAATGTAAGAAACATGTCATGTGTTTTGAACACCCATTTTCAACATACCAACCACGTTTCTTCTGCTTATCTTGTAGAGCGAGTGTGAATTCTTCATTTCTATATTGATCCTGCTTTCTTACCCATGTCTTTTTCTAAGGTTCCTGTCTGTGACTGTGATCTGGATTTTATGAGCAGAATGAAATGAATATAGATTATTAACAGGTGCTTGAGACAAAATAACAGAGATACAGTAAAACTGGTTTTATATTCAATAACGAAATAAGTTGAAACTGTAAAATGTAGCAGAAACAAGCTTGCTGGAATGGTGGCAGCTTATCTCCGAGAAGAGATGTGACGACAGTGCGCATTCGCAAGAAGAAGGTTACAATGAGGATTTGAAGGCATTTTTACAATAAGAAATAATGCCAAAAACCCTAGACATCCAAAAACCTAACCCTAGGAGATGAAGCGCCAAAAGTCATGTGGGCCCCGTTTGGGTAAGTTAATACATCAACTTCCCGGGGTCATAACTTTTGCATATGATCTCCATTTTAGGTGTGTGATAGCCCGTTGGAAAGGTATCATCGAGGAGATTCATTTTGGGGGCTCAATAATTCCTTTGATTATCATTGAGGATCTCTATCCTGAAAAACCTTCATTTAGGCCCTCAAAATCGCCCCGAAAGTTAAAACTGCTAAAAATAGTAAATTGTCAAAATTGTTAGAAAACTGTTTTGAGCCAGTTGGAAAAGGTGGGTGGCCACCGATATCCATATGGATCAGACTATTTTTATTATATTATGATTCTCTAGGAGGGACTGTCATCCTACAATATTTGGTCGTGTGTCCAAAATTGTTACATTTGTAATATTCCACTTCAGTTCTCAAAGATTCAAACCTATTGTAACTTGTTATCTATGTTTCACTAGGCCTTATTGGATAACCCCTTTGTGTATGACTTTGAAATTTGTTTTTGTTCCTGTTGTTAGATCTGTGATTCACAATTTTATGTCCAAAATTATTACATGCATAACATAAACCAAAAAAGATAGTTTGATACCTAGGAGTTGAATATCTTTTGAAAGGAGGTACTCTTATGAATTATTATTCTTCCTAAGGCGTATCTGTTGGTTTTTGATTTTGAAATCTGAATCTTCTCGGTGGAGGATTGTCCCTATAATCTTTCTTGTAGATCTTCATATCCCCCCTTGATTGTTTCTGCAAAGCTTTTTGGATATGTTTCTTCCTCTGTTGTTTTGGAGCTTGATCCTTTTTCTGTTTGATTGTATCCAAGTCCAGACTTGTCATGATGAGATTTTTTACTGTTGATAATGTCATCCAAAACTTTTGAGATGTTCTGTATATTTTTCTTTTGAAGATCCTTTCTTAATGTGACAATCTCTGCTTCCAAATTTCCAATGATCTTGCATTTTTCTTCTAGTTGTTGTTTGAGTGCTTCTTCAATTATTTTATCTTCTTCTATTTGAACCTTCAAATTTGTGATCATTTGTTCTAGTTCTTGAGTGTCTTCTTTCTTGTCTAGTTCTTCTTGTAGTTTCTTGTTTTTCTTCTTTTCTCTTATGATAACTTCTATGGCACACATTAATTCCTCTCGGTAGTCAACTTCTGCCTCTTCAATTTTTTCTTCGACTTCTTCATATTATTCTTCGACTTCTTCATATTCTTCTTCAGAGTCTTATTTATCAGAGTCTTCTACTTCCATGAATAGAACTCTTTCTGTCTCACCATCACTGACTTCATCTTCATCTGATGATGAGATGTCTTCTTTGGTGCATAAGATTTTCTTGAAAAAATTCTTTGTGGTTCTTTTGCCTTTATATGTTTGTTTTCCTTTTGAGTAACCTTCATCATTTCTCTTTTTCTCATAAGGAAATTTGATAGAAAAATGACCAATACCATCACAATTAAAACAAATTAAAGGAAGCTTACCTTTATACCTACCATCGGTTCCCTTGTTCAGTCTTTTAACAAAGTTGGCCACTTCTTCATCATATTCCGAGACATCACTGCTACTGCTATGTTCTTCTTTTTTCCTTCCCTTTTTCTTTGAATTTTTGGATGCTTTGAAGGCTGCTTCTTTTATATCTGGATTTTCTTGTTCAGTTCTCATTTCATATGTTGTGAATATTCCATGTAATTCATCCATTCTTATCGAGTTTAGATCTGATCTTTCTTCTAGTGCTGATATCTTAGGGTCAAATCTCATAGGAAGAGATCTTATTACTTTTTGAAAAATTACAGATTCTTTGATTTATTCTCCCAATGCTATGATTTCATTTACTATTTCATCAACTCGTAAAATGTAAGCTACAATATTCTCATCTTCCTTCATCTTAAGTTGTTCGAACTGACCTCTGTAATTTTGAAGCTTTGTTTCTTTGAATTTTGAATCTCCTTCATAAATATTTTGAAGTTTGTCCCAAATCTCTTTAACGGATTTACAATGTGCGAATTTGGTGAATATTGTTTCAATAATACCATTTAGAAGTGCATTTTTGGCTTTGGAATTATTCTGACCGAGTTTCACTGCTTTGTCATTTGTTGGCGGAACTCTTGGTGTTGTGTATCCATCTACCATTGATTGTCAAATTTCAAATCCCTGTGCTTATACATATGTTTTCATCCTTATGCTCCAAAATGAATACCTTTTTCCATTGAACTATGGTATTCCATTCTTATACAATTTGTTGCTCTCCATGATCTACCTTTCAGTGGCTTAACTAGTTTCTGAAGGAACCTCGCTCTGATATCAATTGTTGGATTTATGAGAGGGGGGTGAATCAGTAATAGAGAAATTTAATCTTTTTTAACCATAAAAAAGTGCATCCTACCATGTACCAAGTATGTATCAATCATGTGTCAAATATTCATCAACTATGACTCATCAATATGTACCAACATCATCAACTATACACCTCATGTATGTGCCAACTCATCAACTACTTGTCTCAACCATGTACCCAACATGTACCTTAGCCAAAATCCCTCATAAATTTCATCATCCAAATGTGATTTGTAATACACCTGGTGTATATGATCACATACCTACAAACCTTCCTTAACTTTCACAATAAGAGACTAGCATTTTTGTCAAACTTTTCTTTAGTCTCACATGACTAGTTTGGGAATAGTCAACAACCCTAACTTGAAATAATCATAACTATGTACCTGTAATGAATAAAGATCTGAAAATATTACACAATGTTCTTCAGTTTTTTTATGCAATTCCTCCAGGTGTCACTACTTGTAACCTCTCATAAGAGGAGTTATAGAAAAAATGGCATACCTTGTTGAATTTTGGCTTATTTTAGAGAGTGACCTTGTAGAGCGTGCCCTGCATGGAATATTTGTTGAATTGATATGAACATGTTACAAACAATACTACAAAATGTAATATAACCAACACATTTGGTCTTACTGAATTTGTATCTGTTATGAATAAGTTATGACATTTTTACCCAAAACACCTGTTTTAGACTAGTTTTAAGACTAGCCACAAACCCTATTTTCCACGGAGTGTAACTCCAAAAATAAAACGACCCATAGGTTGAAATTTTTACCACAAATACTTGGATATGTTTCCTCAATGTCCTATCAATTTCATGGTCTGAATAATTCTAGAAAAAACTTATTGCGAAAATGGTGAGATGGCCTGTAAATAACATACCTTAGAAAAAATTATAAAAAGAATTTATCCTCCCTTGAATTTCGGCCTTATTTGTTTCACCTTCCCTCTGAAATTCAGCTTAGATATCCTTTGGATACCTTAGTCACTTATATATATTTAATATTCTCAAGTATGATATAAAATGAGAGATCCTTTCCTCTTATTTATACTCTCCAAGTAGCTTCATTAGAAGCATCTTCTAGGTCACTTTGCCCACTTTCCTTATTTTACTGTTAACCCACTTCTAATTTCTCCATTAAATTTATTATTTAAATAATTTATTTTGTATTCACTTTGTATTATAGTACACTCATCACTTCACTTTATTATTTACCTTCTAAAATCTCTTAAACCACTTTGACTACTTTGACCTTTTGGGCTTCTAGATGACATATGAGGGTCCTCCAACTTCGTAAGGCCATAACTCTCAAACCGTGAGGAGTTATGTGATGTTCCACATACCACACGAAATGGAATGACATGTAATATCCATATATAATACTATTACCTGAAAATATATCAAAACTCATACCATTATCCATCAAACAAACTTGGGTCCATTACCCAAACCTGGGTTCTCCAACTTCTCATGGCTATAACTCTCTAACCATGAGGAGTTTTGTGACGTTCCACATACCACCGGAAATAGAATGAAATTTAATATCCATATATAATAGTATTACCTTAAAATATATTAAAACTCATACCATTATACATGAAACATCCTTGGGTCCATTACCCAAACCTTTGTGCTACCAGAATTCTCTACCGGACTTTATTCAAGGGTTGACATCAATGACAACCAACCTTAATCAACACGATATTCACCAAGCTCCTTCCTCTGATCCATATGATGTTAATGATCATTCTTGTGAGCTTAATGAAACCAACAAGCTTCGATAGACTGGACCATTAGGTAGAGGTGTGTCAGGGGTCTGATCAATTGGATGCTTGACTTGGAATTGTGTCAGTACCCTTGTAGGTGAGGCAAAGATGTCTTTGTATTATTCCATGATACTGTCGACTTGCTTCTGCTGCAAAGAGAGGTTTTTTGTAGAGGCCATGGATGTGGCGACGACCTTCTTCTTACTGTGAGCACAGATCACAAAGAAGACGAAATTCCCAGTCTGTGAAATGACCTTACTGCATTGCTTAGTAGAGATTAAAGAAATAGAAGTAGGCAATGCCACCTCTGGGATCTTGTACAATTGTCTACCCAAAGTAATAATAACATTGTGGGGTCTAGAATCATACACAACATGAAACTTTCACAAATATGGTTGTCCTAAAATAACATCACAAATTTCAAGGGGAGAAATATCACATAGAACCTCATCTTTGAAAGGCTTGATGTCCTAGGGAAGACGACATTGTTGGCTGACACGAAGATCTCTTCCTTGATGAAGTCAGTCGATGGTGTAGGTTTGTGGGTGTGGTTTCGTTGGTAGTTCCAACTGCTTGATGACCTCTACTGAAATCAGGTTCTTATGACTACCATTGTCAATAATGAAATGAATCGATTCCCCCTTGAACCACATCTGTGAGTGAAAGAGGCATTCCCCTTCCTCTGGTTCTTCTGGTTCACTTGGCCAAACTTTGGTAGTAGTGACCGTGGTACTGGGTTTATAATTGATAATATGCTTCCCTCCTTCAGGATTTGACTCGAAATCCGAATTGGCTTCTGACTCGGAAGCCTTCAACTCGGCCATGAGGGACTGCTTGGAGCGGAATTCACCGATGTTGTGCCAAGGACTTTTATGGTACTCACACCATTTTCCCATGTCTTTCTCCGTCTTATCATTTCCATTCTTATGTTGTGGCTTGGATGAATTTTCCTGAGGGTGACCATATCGACTTGGTCCCTTACTATGTGGGTTAGGGTTTCCTCTTCCCTGCTTCGGATGTGAGGGGTTTGCAGATCCAAAATCTCATCATTTATGCTTAAATTTTTCCTTGATCTTGACAACGTATCTATAAGTTGTGCCCAAGGAGGCTATGTCCAGGAACTCCATTTATGTTTGAATGTATATATGAAAATAGTCGCGGTATTTGAGCACCATATGATGCTCAGAATATTTGATAGCCAATTTGGTGAGTAGGGTATGGAAGATATTGGTGAAGTATGGTACTGTCTAGTCCCTTTCTTGACATGGGGTGGTCCATCTGGTGTACTGGTCCTCGTAGCTTCCAACAAGGTAGTATTGTTCTTTAATGGAAACTCGGAAGGAATCCCATGTAGGGTCCACCAAAACAATTGCAGATTCCTCCATGACCCTTTTCTCATAGTAAGTATCCCACCAGTCTTTAACATGGGGAATGATCTTGAGGAGTGAAAAAGTGATATTTTTCTTATTGAAAAAATTGTGGACCAAAAAATATCCTTGGATAAGATTCAACCATCTATCTACAACATCCACGTCTATCATTCCTTCTAGTAATGGAATATCAAAATTTACCTGTACCTTGAAGGGGGTTGCATGGCCACTTGATGAAGATGCTTCTCCCATGGGAAGCTATCGAAGGATATGCGCGAAGTTGTCCATCATTTTGTTCCTTTGTTGCGCAAGGTATTCCTCGAACAACATTTTAATAGGATCTCCTACTCCATCATCTTTATTTTTGTCTCCCATGGGTTGTTATCGAGCTTAGCATGACTGATATAGTAATGTCTTGATTGGTTTGAGTCCCAACTTCTTATATCCATACCTTGTCGGGGACATGCACGAAGAAAAATAAATGAATAACATACTGCTCTGATACCACTAATCCAGATTTGGGAGCAGAACGAATTGATTAACATACTGAATACAATAAATAGAGATAGGAAGAATAACACAAATATCCAGTGAACAATATCTTCTATTAAATAATGAAATAGGATGAAACTGTAAAACTGCAGAACTGAAACTTGCTTGAATGGTGGTAGCTATCTCTGAGAAGAGATGTGGCTGCTATGCGCATTCGTATGAGAATAATGGATTACAATGAGGCTCCATAGGCCCTTTTCATATTACTCATGAATGTAAAAACCATAGACATCCAAAAACCTAACCCTAGAAGGTGAAACGTCAAAAGTCATGTGGGCCCTATGGGTAAGTTGGTGTAATTTGGTACCTCAACTTCATAGGGTCATAAATTTTGCATACGACCTCTGTTTTAGGTGCATGATAGCCCATTGGAAATTTATTTCAGATAACTACACATTCCACCACTAGAATCTGACTTCTTCTATAGTATGACTGTGGTGAGCCAAAAAAACAACATTTAGGGCCCCAAAACAACCCTGAAAGTACAACAAGATGTGCTGACATGAAAACATACAAAATAAGATAGTTTGATTAGGCGACAGGCCACCCATATCCACCTGGAGAATGTCTTAGGATCAAACAGCCCCAGAAGTGTAGAACTCACAATTATAAAGAAGTACATAAAGACATGTTGAACAAAAACAAACACGAGGAGCTAGCTGGAATAGGTGGGTGGCCACCAATATCCACCTGGATCAATTAATTATTCATAATAAAGTTATTAACATTGAACTATTAAAATTAACCATTAATATTAATAAAACTATTAATGTACAATATTTAATAGCTATTAAATAAGATATTAATATTAATAAAGATATTAATGTACAATCAACTTAATATCAAGACAAAATTATAACTGTGACAAATATCCTCCCAACATCTCATCTTTCTGAGCATTGGAAATTGTATCCTTCAGATCCATAACACATCCATAAGCCAATTTTCAAAATACCCTAAAAACATATCACTGGCATTAACACACTTCATTAATATAATATATATATTTCATGTTGTCCTTTATGGTTTAGTTGTTGGAACCCCAAGCAACATTAAAAAGTTAGTGTGATAAAGGTAAATTTGATCATCGATTTCAATAATCTTGGATTACTAATTATATATATATATATATATATATATATAATCCAATTTCATATTATTAGTTGATGCAAAAGTGAGGCACTTTTGGAATCTGTTAACCTTTATCTTCTTTCAAAGTTCATTGGCCAACTACAATGAGACGAATTTACACTAGAGAGAAAATTTAGATAAATTAATTCGTTGCTCTAACTTGGCTAATAAATTAATTTGTTATTTTAAATTCTTTAGCTTCGCAGCAAAAAGACCAAAACAAAATAGTTAGACAAGGTCAAAATAAAACTTATTTTAAATTGGTTTGCATGTCGACTTTAAGGTCTATAGAAATCGACCCAAGTAACCCTTAACCACCTCGATCTAAACTTTATGAGGTAAATCCTTCAAATTTTGATGATAGATCATCCTTGTTAACACCATTATAGTAATGTTGTTGAATGCATGCCCAATTTTCTTTAAATTCATTCATTGCAGTTATTATATAATATAAATTATTTCTTTATTGTTCCTTCCTATAAATTTGAATGTTTATTTTCAGAATCACAATCAGCAAAAGAAGCATCATCGAAAATTGAAATAATTGGTTTTTCTTTAAACTCCAATTTAAGCCAAACAATAATTTTGTTCTTAAGGATGATCCCTAGTTGCAGAATTTTGTTCTTAAGGATGATCGAGCAAGGCCTCAATATAGGTTAAGATCTGTGATAATGTTCTCTCATATTTTAGAATGCAACGATATTTAACAGGTTTTGGTTATGACCCTTGTGTTATTCACATGGAAATTAATTATCTATTTTGAAAATTTTCTTACATATAACACAACCAATAATATCAAAACAATCTCTTCTTCTTTTTTAAATAAATTGCATACAGTTTATCTAACCAATGACATGCACAAATACTTGTTTTGAAAGTAACTTGTATGCGACATTAACCAATGATATACATCATTTTTGTAGGAGTTACAAAAACTAATCGATTTCTTGCTACAATTCTGGAAATGAAATTCAATCTTATACTAATGTCCCGACAATAGTCCCACATACATACTCATTACAAAATATAAAATTTATCCTCCATTCTAATTTAATAACTGTACAAATGATCTCTATCGAATAAATAAATAGGTAAATTCAAAATACAGGAACTAGAAGCTTTGTGGATATTCGAAGTCAATATTCAGTTTCGAGGTTTGAGGAGCGTCTGTCTACCTTCAAATGTTAATGAAATGACTTCACTGGTACATCTCAACCAATTCTAGGGGTACTCTTCTTCCCCCTTATCCCCCCAAGCAGCAAAGGGGTCACACACAAAAATTCAGATCCAAAACTAGCTCAAGATTTCCCTCGCAAGGAGAGGCTTCCACCTATTTGCAAAGCTTGCAGCCCAACTTGCACAAGTAAACTTAGTCACAAAACAATTTGACAACATTTCAGTCATCCAACAATAGGGTGTCTTCCCTCTTCCTCGCCATTCTTTTTTTAAGAAAATTTACCTTGACACTTGTCATCTCATGCACAATTAGCCATTTTTTTTTAAATAATCAATTTAGAAATTATTCACCCCCAACACATGTCACACCTTCCCCAAGTTTCACATGTTTAATCCTTTTTAATTTAAATAATTTTGCATTTTCCCTCACACTCCTCAATTAGTTCCTAGATTTTCTCTTAGTTGTCTCTTAGTTCCTCAATTTCTCTTTTATTGTGTCCCCTAACTAATTTACAGTGGGAGTTTGATTACGACTCTTCTCTTAGTAGGATTTAGATTCTAGATTGACTTAGGATTCTAACTCTATGTTGACTACCCATTCTCTCATGAATTGATTTATTTCAATTTAAAAAATTATTTTTATTAATTTCATGCACACACTGTGCACATGTCATAATATTTTATTCTTATTCTCCCTTTAATAGTTTTTATTTTAGTCTAAATTTCCCTTAACTCATTTTTATAACTTGTTTAGGAATAAACATTTAGACTTAAGTTTTTATTATGTGCCCTTTCAAAATTTAATAAAATTATATAAATTCACATTCTCTTTTCTATCAGTTTTAAGTAATTGTTTTATTCTCTAATGTACTTTATATTTCTATTAACTCATTAATCTGTTTATGCAATGTTCCCTTCAAGACACACCTTTGTTCTCCAAGGGTACCACTCACGAAATGATTTAGTTTGGAAGTTGTAATACACTTCGATTCAATACTCCACTTGTCAACCTTGTGTGATACTAAGGGTTTACTGAGGAATAAGAAATCATCCTTATTGTGTGCCCCTCAAAAATCCTTGTGAGTGACTGTCTCAGTCTGCCCTCATGCAATCATGAACCTATCAAGAACAAGGTAGTCATTAACCTTCAGTTCAGGTCACGACGTAAGTGCTAGTAGGTTGTGATAGGGATGTTACCACACCTCTCCCTCATCCATATGATATCTGTGTATGACCCCTCTACTCCATATGTGAGTCGGATTAGCAAGAATCACCATGTTCCCTGACTCAATTTGGAGTCCAGGAATTATGTCGATTCCATCAACATCCTCACCACACCACATTTCCTGCACACTCAGGAAACCTCATCATAATACATGTCAATGTTATACATCAATATAAATAACATATCAAATTTTAATACTCAATCATAGAACAACCTCATAGACCAAAAAATATAATCATAATGTACCATGTTTAACTAGATCACTTGCATGCAAGTGTCCTCAAATAATAAACATTGTTATGAAAATGTGATCAATGGAATTGGATGTTACATTTGAGTACTTCTGCATAACTCTTGATATTTTCTTCATTTTTATTTTCTGGAAACCTAGAATGTTTCTCTTTATTCTGTATTGTTGATGTTGATGTATCTATCTCTTCAATGTTCTTGTTGAGTTTGACAACTTTGACTCTAAGTGTGACAACTTCTTCTTCAAGTTTCTCCACCTCTTCTTCTTTCTTCATTATCTGAGACTTCATGACTTCTTTTTTTATCTTTGCTTCTTCAAGTTGTATTTTCAATGTAATTATTTCTTCTTCGAGTCTTCTCTCTTCTTGACCAAACTCTTCCTCAAGCTGGTTTAAGTCATCGGTTGTTTCCTTGAGATGATCTGTCAGTATCTTTTTTCTCTTTTCTGCTTCTTCCTTTTTTGCTGCTATGTTGGCTTCTAAACACTGCTTTTGATATTCTAGAGTTTATTCAATTCTTATGGCCTCTTCTAGATGAGCTCTTAAATTCTTGATGATCTGTTGAGCTTCTTCGGAACCTTGAACACTTTCCTTTTGCTTCATCAATTATTTCTTGAGTGACTTGTTTTCTTCTCTTTCTTTCTTTAGTTCATCTAAAGAACTGATCAGTTTTTCTTCATAATTATCTTCTATTTAGATTGGATTTTCTGTCTCATTACCTTCAAGGAATTCAATTTCAAGATGTCTGCGTTTTTCACAATTAAAGAAAAAAAACATAGTTTTGTTGATTACGCACTCTTCTTCTTCTTAATCTGTCTGACATTTTAAACATATTTATTCATGTTTTGTACCTGCATATTCTTTGTCATTCTCTAACTCTTTGACGGGTGAAGAATAGATATCATGTAACTTATCCCAAATTTATTTAGCTGATGAACATTTACTCAACTTGTTCTTAACTAAATCATATAGTCCTTCTGAAATAAATTCCATTGCAATTTTGTTATTCTTCTTCAATTTATTCTTGGTTGTAGCATTTTCTTTCTTCGTAGCATTATATCCTGTCACAACTAAATACCAAATATCATATCCATGTGCCTCTAAAAAGGTTATTGTTCTTATTGTCCACATCTCATACTTTAGACCACTCTGACCATCAAACACTGGTACTCCATTCTCAGTAAATTCCATGATCTCCTTCAAGTGGTTAAACTGTCTCTTGAAGAAACCTGCTCTGATTCCAATTGTCGGGTTACTGAGGGGGGGGTGAATTAGTAATGAGAAATTTATACCACTTATTAATCCTTTTAACCACAATGTATATTCCTTTTAACTTATTCAACAATGTTCATTAGTTCATCATCAATATATTATTGCATCATAAAACATTAACATCCATGAGTGCATAATAAACAATAATAGAGACATCCACACAATGCAAAATACACCAATATTTTACATGGAAACCCAATGCAGGAGAAAACCATAGAATTATTTTCTTATATGTATTTAAGAATTACATTCAAGAAAACACCAACTTCCAATTCTCCAGCTCCAACTAGAAGGAGGCTCTAACCCCCTAGTTTCTTAGGATACACCTTGAGGGAAGCTCCAACTCCCCAATTCTCTAGCTACAACCAGAAGGATGATACAACCATCAAGTTCTCAAGCTCCAACCTAAAGGAAACTCTAACTCCGTAATTTTCCAGCACCAACCAAAAAGTAGCTACAACCCCCTTTCCTTGCCCCATCCAACCGCTCTGAAATATAAATGTCAAATGTAGACAACCTATCACTTTCACTTAATCAAACACTACCACTGTCAACATGTACCAACAACCTGTACCAACACAAGTGCATCAACTATGCACAACACAACCTGTCACAACAACCTGTCACAACAACCTGTCACATCAACCTGTCTCATCAATATCATCAACCAAATCAAATCTATTCACCAAGATCAATCACCGAGACAACTCTCAACCATATGAACAATATCACCAAGATGTGCATCAAGAAAAACTACTTACAAACATCAACAAGATGTATCACAATCAAGATGTGCATCAAGAAAAACTACTTACAAACATCAACAAGATGTATCACAATCAAGATGTGCTCCTAAAAGTATACCAAGTCATATATGCCACATCATCCATAAACCATCTGCCAACAATACTACTAGCAAATGCCTCTAACAATGTACCAAATATGTACCAATCATGCATCAAATATAGATCAAACTATGACTCATCAAGATGTACCAACATCACCATACAATACACCTCATGTATGTGCCACTCATCAACTATATGTCCCAACATGTATCTCAATCATATACCAAAGACATATACCAACATAACCATCAAAATTTCTCTAGCAGTACATCACACTATCCATAACAAAATACCATAAACCCTCACATCAAATCATGTGCCAAAACCTCACTGTTATGTAGCGTCAAGTGTGTGCCAATCATATATCAAGGCCACTAGCAAAAGCCTCTCACATGTACCATAAGATATACTAATAACACTCAGAGATGCACCAACAATATACTTCAATAGATCTGCCTCAAAACCATTCACTATAGCAAGTACTATACATCCAATAGTCCCTCTAGGAAAAATCATCAATATCCCATAACCATTTCTCACACACGCACCAACTTCCAACTACACATATCTTGTAGATGATTTGTTGTACCTGACCTCTGTCAACTTTCATGTAACATCCAAATCACCCACGGCTACCGAAAATGCTCTTTCTGTAGCTACCGAAACGTACGACTATAGAAACAAATGCGGCTACAGAATTGGCATTTTCTGTAACTACCAAAACCTGTGGCTACAGAAACACCTGCGACTGCAGAATTGTCATTTTCTGTAGCTAGTGAAACTTGTGGCTACAAAAACACTCGCAGCTATAGAATTGTTGTTTTCTGAAACTACTGAAACTTTTTGTAGCTACTGAAACTTTTTGTGGCTATCAAAACCTGTGGCTACAAAATTATTGGTTTCCATAACTACCGAAACTTCTATCGTTAACATTCCTTTGCTACCTCAGACTTTCACACTTGTAGATGTATCAATGAGAACCTGCAATAAAATTTTCACAATAGAATATTTTCAATGTTCTCAATAGGTGCTAATGGGAGACCTTTCTCTCTTATTTATACTCTCCAAGTAGCTTCCTCTAGGGTTTACCTTCTAATCAACTTAACCCAACTACTTTATTATTTAATTAATTTCTTTTTCAACCACTTTGACTTATCCATAAATAGTAAACTCGTCACTTCTTGTTGCAACCACTTTATTATTTAAATAATTTCTCTTTGCAACCACTTTGACTACTTTATTATTTAAATAATTTCTCTTTACTCACAACTTCTTGCAACTAACTTTTCTATAATTAGTCAATTCATAATTAATTTTCCCTTAATTAACTTCTTTTTGCAACCACTTTATTATTTAATTTATTTCTTGGTCAACCACTTTGGCTATTCAATCTTCTCATCACAACTACTTTACCATAATTACCAAACTCACAACTTATTGTTGCAACTAATTTATTTTTAATTATTTTCTTAAAGCAACAACTATACCCATCATTAACTCCTAGTTACCATCAATTTGACTAGTACACTTCTTCTAGGATATTCTAGAATAATTGACTTCATTGACCTTCTAGGGGCTTCTAGATAACACATGAGGGTTCTCCAACTTCACATGGCCATAACTATCTAACCGTGAGGAGTTATGTGGCATTCCACATATCACCGGAAATGGAATGGCATGTACTATCCATCAAGAATAGTTTAAATTGAATATTCATTGATATGTGTTTCTTTATAACTCAAACAAACACATGTCCCTTACCCATACCTTTGTTCTACTGGACTTCACTACTAGACTTCTCCAAGGGTTGACATCAATATCTAAGCGTTAACATGAATCTACAATATCACTTTCCAAGGGTTGACATCAATGACAAACAACAATCCAAACCAATTGTCCATCAATCTAAGCCAATTGTATAACAAATTCAATAAACAATAAAAGGACATTTAGATTGATATTGATAAAAGGTTTAGCTTGCTTTATTCATGCATTAGTGTAACTTTACTTCCATTACAGTTTTTATGTCATAGTTTATATCTTTACTTCTATCACAGTATTATATCAAATTGGATTAATTTTTTTTCTTCAGTTTAACTTTCCTAATTCAGTAATCTTTAATGTAGTAGAATAAGTTATTTTCATGCAATCTAGATTAGTTGTACTTTCATATTGATTTGTTTCCTTCAAGCAATTAGTTCAGGGCTGCTTTCGGTCACTTGATTTTCCTGCACATTTTTAGCCTTTGATCATTCTCAAAACTTTGCTACCGAAAATAGCATATTGCACATACAGTTCATAGAACCTTTTAATTTTGTACGAACCTCAGGTTGACAAGTAAAGTAGGAGACCAAGGGTACAATAAATTATTGTTGATATTCTTGGGACCATCATGTTTTGGCACCGTTGTCAGGGAGGTGTTGAAGTATGCATGTTATTTTCTTTTTGTTTTATTTTATGTGACTTGGAGAAGTAAAAAGGATACCTCAGTCACAATGCCAAAATCAATATGGAAGTTTTGTAGTGTAACAACCCAAGTGCTTTCACTTCATGTGAGTATTGATAGATCCTTGTCAAACTCTCTTTCTGCATTAAATATAAAAGAAAAAAATTAGTTTTCACTTGCTTTTGATTTCATGAATGAATAAACCTAGAGATAGGAAATATTTTTTTTTACCAAAAACCCCCACCACAAAAACAGGTCCAAGAAATCCATAGATTTATCCTAAAACACTAAAAAAATTCTTGGAGAGGGAAGCCAAATAATTTGAAATTATTTCAGAAGAAATTCAGTCCTCAACTTGTGCCATGGCTGGTGGAGAAGAAATATTTGAGTTCCCTATTCCTGAATCTGATGGAGAATCCCAGATGAAAAATATTATCCTTCTGCTTTACCTCATTTTCATGGGCTTGTCTCTGAAGATATCGACACTTTCTTGTTTGAGTTTGAAGTTATATGTAGTACATATGATTATACCATTGATGAAAAAAATCACAAACATTTTCCTTCTACCTTGAATGATTCTGTTACGAGGAAAATATCCCTATGGCTAATGGTAAACCACAATAGATAGAAATGATTGCATAAATCAACTCCAATCTCAGATATTCTATATAAGAAAATATTCTAATGAGACAAGATAAATATCCTGCCTCGTCCAGACATTCGATGAACTCCACCATTGAGCACTTGACTCAAAACAATACACCTGCAACTTGTCCTCAAAAACCTAGAAACACAACCATATGGTGATAATATATAAGGTTAGCCCATTCAATAACATAATCCATCAACATTCATAACAAAGATGTCCATGGAATAACGATTCAAATATTTGCAAGATATTAATTGGACGAGAAAAGAGTATTTATATTAAAATGTAATCAGTAGAAGTGAATGAATTACAAACTTTTGTGTCGAAACGGTTCGAAATCAAGAAACTAAGTCCCTTCCAGCAGGGCCTCCACCACTTCAATCCTCCACGAAAGGAAAGCTCATATAAGAGAGACAATGAGGTTGTCAATCAAGTATGGAAGAGCTTGGGGACTGAACAATGTGTTCAAACTTAAAAGGACAAAGGGATGTAGACTCAATATGAAGTGAATAATTTCTTTAGAGTAACTTTTCTCTCAAAGTTGAATTATTATCCTCCTTTCCACAACTTGTATATGGCCCATTTATATCCTTCAAGTGGAACTGAAGGGCCGATTCAGAATGTTTCTAGTATATGGAAGGTAAAGGATCATGGACCCTGTGACGTGACATGGAAATCTGACACTATATTTTAATTTTGGGCACAAAACCCAATGTACGCGGACTATAGTGGTGCAACCTGCGTATACGCATGTTGTATAATAGTTAGGGCATGTATATGTGGAAAAATATTGTTTTTAGCTCTAGGATTTGAAAAAAGGGACTTCAATTCTGCATAGGGAAATGGAAAAAGGCCTTCTGATCAAATTTGCATAAGGTGAGGAAAATCTTGCTATAACAGATGCCCCCTAATGTGTGAGGTCATAGGAGTATCTGCGATGGCTGAAATAAATTATAATACCCAAAATTGGAGTAATGGAGACCTAACTGGAAGAACTCGTTGCTCATGAGGATATTACAATCTATACTGACTTTGCGCACATGGATGCCAATTTGAATTACATTGCAGATACATGTGAAAATATAACAAACAATTGTTCATGGCCATGAGTAGGCAATACAAAGGTTGTTATATGAAAAAATTTGTCATAGTCACGAACACGGCCTAGTAACACTTGTCTCAAAATCAATCTAAAGATATCTGTATACAATGGAGTACAATCTGATCTCCCATGGTCACTGAAGTCACATAGGTACTGGTCCAATGAAAGATAGCAACAACTCAGGAAATTTGTGACTATGAACTGATGTCTTCAAGTCTTCTACACGATCTGCCAAAGGTGCAATTCTACATCGTGTGAATAAAGATTTGAGTTCAAACACAATGAGACTTTGTTTGATTACCGGTATTGTTAACAAATGTGATACATCCTATCGATAATGAAAGTAGGTATCAAGGCACTGAATACATCCTTACAAGTGTGAATAAAGGTGTTAGGTTCAAACACTTCAAGAACCCATTGATCAGGAGACATTGATGTATTCCGAACTATTGATGGTGGCATAACCTGCCACTAATGACTGCAAGACTCTAGGTACTCATAAGACTCTAGATCTCATTTCCAGAATAGATGGATTGAAGTCGATGGAAGGATACCCGCTGAAAGGAGAGAATTGAGGCATCTCTTATCATTTGGAACGAGGTACAAAGCAGGATATTGATGATTTGGAGGAAATCGGGTGAGGAACATGTTCATGAACAAACGACCTTGTGCGTCTTTCGTGTGTACCATATGCAAGAAGGACACGAAAAAGACCCTCTGAATAGTAGCCAATAAGGAAATTTTTTGACAAAGGTGAGGAAACCACCAATAAGGCTAATGGCATCCAATACACTGCACTAATTCCAATGTGTGAATATATTTCTTGTCATTGAACACAAGTGAAACCCCCCAATTAGCAACCGATGATGAAATGTCATCTGTTAGGTGCAAGGTTACCTACCAATGATGAAAGTAGGACTAGGGTGCATAATAGGACTACAACTTCATGTAACTCTAAGTCACACTGAGTGTATGGCCAACATGGAAAGTTAAGAGTTCCAAGGAATGGATGACACAGGTTGATAGAAATCCTTTGAACAAGAGCATGAGACATATGGATGACTCTGGAAGCATAGAATCGATGGTGAAACTTTGTGATGCGAGAGACATAAATCAAAATATCCATAGGGACTAGAAGATTAACCAGTCAGGGGAGTAAACTCTCTGTAACGAGATCAGGTTCCTAAGGTCATGTTAAACCCAAAATTTTGATGACATGTGGACTCAAAAATTTCGTGCTCTGTTCAAAGGCGACACGACTGTTGCCAATATAAGATAACATTCTTTTTCCGTCTATCTTTTTTTCTTTTTTTCATAGTCAAATGAATGATATTATACAAAGGAGGAAATGAGTGTCAAAAGTAAGAAACTAGTTCCAGCAATGGAACATACCTATGCTCAATGCAAGGAGGTGCATGTAGGAGATGTGTTAGCACCATGATTTTCATAGCTAAGGTTAGAGGTTTGTCAGAAGTTTGCAAAGTCATGTATGTTAACACCAATATTGTTTTTATGTCTAGAATCATCTAACATCTCCAAGGGTGGGTTTCAAAAGGAATCTTTATCATTTATTATTCCATTTCCATTTGCAACTGTGCACTAAAAATTTCATTGTGCACTACAAAATTTGTTGCGCGTCGTGCAGAGGATATTGTCGCGCGCAGAGGATGTTGTCGCACAGAGGATTTCTTCGCGCAAAGGATGATGTTGCGCAAAATATGTTGTCACATAAAGGACGTTGTCACGCATAGTATTTTGTCATGAAAACGAAGCTATTCCACAGAGGATGTTGAGGATGTTGTCGCTCAAAGGACGTTGTTGCGCAGAGGATTTTGTCATGCAGAGTATGTTGCGAATGCTGTCGTGCAAGGGGCGTTGTCATGCAGAGGATTTCATCGCACAAAGGATGTTTTTGCGTAAAGGACATTGTCGCGCAAAATATTTTGTCGCGTAAAGAACACTATCGCGCAGAGGATTTTCATGTGCATAGGCTACAGGGCATGCTGCGTAAATGATTGGTTTAGTGTTGAACTTCGAGATCACTTTCTGACCAATTGGAGAGGAATTTTGAAAATCCCTAAATATGTTTTGTCGAGGACAAGACAAATAATAAAAACCTCTCTCATATTTTCAAAAGGTGTCACGTATTGGGAGATTCGAAGGAATCTTTGAGCCCTATTTTTCAGTTTTCATGATTTCCTGTTTGAGACATGTTTTTGCGACACATATTCTGGCCAGCTGGAGATTCATTTCAAGAAACCGAGAGAGGTTTTTATTCATAACGATATTACCTAAAAAAACCATTCTCATATTTTAGACAACTGTTAAATTTGGAGAATTACAAGTGGAATTTTGAAACCTATTTTCATAATTCCACCTCCTGAAAAGCAGGAAATCAATTAAAACGTGTCATTGTTGTTTGTAACGGTTTCTATTTTGGGAAAGGGGTTGGAGTTTAAAATGGTGAGTTGTAAAGGACCTATAGTTATATATATTTCATGGTATTAGAGTATATAAGGGTTGGACCCTTGGGCGATTGGACTGTGTATATTTTTCCTGAATATCTTTATGAGCTAAATGCAGAAGTATCGTGCTTTCATGAAGCAGAGATTCATTACAGTGTTGTTTTAAGTATGTCTTTTCTTTGTAATGATCATATCCATAATTGTTTGTTCTTTCCAGTATTTAGCCGAGAGTAAATGTTTGGAATTCATCCATCTTCGATGCTCCATTCATACATTAAATACTTATTATGCATTTAAAGATTGTGGGTTCTGTATTCATCCATGCTTGATGCTCTACTCATAGTAATCTATCTTTCTGTATTTCATCTAAAGTTACATTGAGAACTCATCCTTTTCTAGATTCTCTCAGTGTGATGGGATGCCCCTTTCTCTTTTTTGCTGCCATCCAAAATATTCCATGTTGTTGAAGAATAACACTTACATTGTCTTTGTTCTCCGTGAGTACACCACAAGTCATTAGCTCAATATTTTAATTTCAGAATTTTACTACATTTCCCAATGGTACTTTCTCTCTTGCTTGTCCTACCATCTCTTTAAAATAAAAAACAAACATGTCCTATTGCAGATTCTGACCTTTGTGCATTTATTGATGAATCCTTTGAGTTATTACCAGTCATTAGACATTTGAGAGAGCCCTCTCTGGTTGTATAGGTCAGAATACAATCTAAAGTTGGTTGAAACAATTACCTTAGGGTTTTCTTTGATACAACCCAAAGAAATTTCTGAGTGTTAACATTTTGGCGTCATTTTGAGGGAACGAAGGTGAAATTTTCCCTGGGATAAAAGGACAAAGATCATATTTGACTTTTGATGGTGAACATAGGTCAAACACAAGGTGGTTGTACCACTCACATGGAGACTCCAATCAAGCTTCAAATGTGATTCAAAGACTCCACTTGAGACTAAGACCTGTTGACAGAGATATGGAAGAGCAGTACGGAAAAATCAAGTACATGAGCTTAAGTTTAGTTCAAGAAGTACTTTTATGTTTTATAAATATCTTCTTGTCCTTTCCTGATTTTTTCAAAAGAATATTTCTTCACTTATTTCATTCAAATGAAGCCCATAGATCTACATGTGTATATCCTCCATTGCAAATTGTAGGTATACCTCCTTGTATAATCGATATGTTGGATTACTAAGAGGGGGGTGAATCAGTAATAGAGAAATTTAATCCTTTTTAACCATATAATCCAAGTGTTATATCAATGTAGCATTA
>SNQJ01S0005554.1:12729-31711 GCA_010110895.2 Picea sitchensis | reverse complement strand
CTTTGAATTATAGTACACTCATCACTTCACTTTATTATTTACCTTCTAAAATCTCTTAAACCACTTTGACTACTTTGACCTTTTGGGGCTTCTAGATGACATATGAGGGTCCTCCAACTTCATAAGGCCATAACTCTCAAACTATGAGGAGTTATGTGACATTCTACATACCACCAGAAATGACATGAAATGTAATATCCATATAGTATAGTCTTACCTACAAATATATCAAAAATCATACCATTATCCATCAAACAAACTTGGGTCCATTACCCAAACCTGGGTTCTCCAACTTCTCATGGCCATAACTCTCTACCCGTGAGGAGTTATGTGATATTCCACATACCACCAGAAATGGAATGATATGTACTATCCATATAGAATAGTATTACCTTCATATATATTAAAACACATACCATTATACATGAAACAGCCTTGGGTCCATTACCCAAACCTTTATGCTACCGGAATTCGCTACTGGACTTTCTTCAAGGGTTGACATCAATGAAAACCAACCTTAATAAAAAAATCACCCCATTTGGCATTGATAACAACACTCTGATGCAATATTGAAATCATGTCATGCAATACTAAAGTCATATCACGCATGATCCCCCTGGAACCATGCCTCTGTCCTCTACATCTTTGTGACCATTTCTCCCCCTGGAGTCATGCCTTTGTCCTATTCATCTAATAATATCTCCCACTTTTTCATCAATGGCGAAGGTATCTTTCCATCCGAGGTTTCTCCCCCTAACTAAATTGGCTGATCTCCCAACCTGAAGTTTCCTCTTTATGGTGCTTCCTCATGTACATCTAAGACATATAAGATAAGCATTCAAAAGCATTCATTTTGGATAATAAATAACTCCAATTCTCTGACGAAGATACTCAAAGGATTCCCATGGAAGAGGTTTTGTAAAGATGCCTACCACTTGTTCTTTTGTGTTCACATACTCAATTCTGATGTTCTTTTCTGCAACCTGTTCCCATATAAAGTGATACTTGATTGGAATGTGCTTCGTCTTAAAGTGCATCATCGGGTTCTTTGAGATACTGATGGCACTTGCATTATCACAATATATTGGAATGGGATCATCATACTCAACCTGTATATCTATCAAAGCTTGTTTCATCCATAGAAACTGTGTACAACATGTTGTCGTTGCAATATACTCTGCATCGATTGTAGATAGAGATATTGATGATTGTTTCTTTCTTATCCATGATGCTAGACACTCACCCAAGTAGAATGCTACTCCACTGGTTCTTCATCAGTCATCAATAAAACCTGCCCAATCTGCATCTCTGTAGGAAATAACTGATATATCCTTTCCTTTTGGACACCATAATCCAAAATCTTCTGTTCCTTTGAGATATCTGAAAATCCTCTTCACTGTTAATACATGTGATTCCTTTGGTGCTTCTTGAAATCATGCCACCTATCCAACTGCCTGCATTACATCTGGTTTGGATTCTGTCACATATAATAGGCTACCAATCATTGACTTGTATTGCCTCTGATCTGTAGACTTTGAATCATCATCTTTTCTTAACTTGCAATTGGTTTGCATGGGAGTGATAACTAGTTTGCAATCTTCCATTCCGAACCTCTTTATCATTTCTCTTATATACTTGGTTTGAGAAATAAAAATTATTTGGTGGCTTTGACGTATCTGAAGTCCTAGAAAGAAGGATAGTTCTCCAATTAATGACATTTCAAATTCATTCTGCATATCCTTTGAAAATTTCTGGCTTAACCTGTCATCATCACTACCAAAAATAATATCATCAACATAAACTTCAATTAATAAAATACTATATTGACTTACCTTGATGTAGAGGTTGTTGTTTGCACTTCTTTTTTTGAACCCTGCCTGTTGTAGATATTTATCCAGTCTAGAGTACCATGCTCTAGGAGCCTGTTTTAGACCATACAAGGCCTTATTTAATTTACACACATAATCTACGTTCTCTGACAACTGAAATCCTTCTGGTTGTTCAATGTAGAATTATTCTTCAAGTTCCCCATTCAGAAAAGATGATTTTACCTCCAGATGATACACTTTAATATTTTTGGAGCATGCATAAGCTAAAAGGAATCAGATTGCTTCCATTCTAGAAACTGGGGCAAATGTCTCTTCAAATTCAATTCCTTCAACATGTGCATATCCTTTACATACCAATCTAGCTTTGTTCCTTGTAACCTGTCCATATTCATTCAATTTATTCTTGTATACCCACTTTGTATCGATCACATTCTTATCCTTTGGTCTTGGAACCAATTCCCAAGTGTAATTTTTCTCTATTTGATCCAATTCTTCATGCATGGCCTTGTTCCAAAATTCATCCTTGCTGGCCTCTTCAAAATAGCTTGGTTCAATCATAGATGTGAGTGCTAGGTGTGTTTTTTCTGGTGAACGGATTCTTCTTCTAGTCTCAACTCATGCATCTTTGTTTCTGATAATCTGATCTGAAGGATGATTCTTCTGTACTCGTTTTCTAAGTGTTTTTGGAGTTACTTGTTGAACTTGCTCTTCTGTTTCTGTCAGATCCTCTTCATCTTCCCCTTATTTTTCATATTTTTTTTCTTCTTCATAAAGTTTTTCCAATGATTCATTTTCTTCTTCCTTTAATTCTTGTGTACCTATTTCATCAATTGTTACGTTGATGCTTTCCACCACTTTTTTCAATCTCAGGTTGTAATACTTGTATGATTTTCTTGTACTTGAGTAACCAACAAGTACAACTTTGTCCACACGAGAGTCAAACTTTCCCATTCTTCCATCTTCTCTTTTGATGTAGCATTTGCTTCCAAATACTCTGAAGTGCTTTACATTTTTTGGTCTTCCTTTCCATAGCTCGTAAGGAGTTTTGTCAATGTTTTTTCTGAGCATTACTCTGTTTTGAATGTGAACTGCACTTCCTATGTCCAAAAAATATCTGTCAATTTGGAATCCATTAGCATTGTTCGAGTCATTTCCTATACTGTCCTGTTATTTCTTTCAACAACTCCATTCTGTTGAGGTATCTGTTGGAAGCCATTTTCATTCCTATATTTTCCTTACAAGCTGCCTACACAAGGGTTTTGAACCCACATTAATCTTCTCAATTTTTAAAAAATAAATGACACTATTATCTTTCACTTTCGCATACTTGCTTTTCGTTTTCATTTTCACGACTGCAAGCGTGAAAACCTAGAGTTGGAAGTCATGTTGATTGCATTAAAATGATATTTTGGATTGTTATAAATCTTTTTGTTTATGTGGTCATAACTCTTTTACCTCCAACTCACTAATGGTCATACATTTATCAAAACACCAAACCTCTACTCACTTTGCATTTGACCATTGTCAATATGGTTTCGATTTAGCAATGGTTATATGATATTTTGGTATCTTTGATCAAATCCTTGGTGCAATGGTTTTATTGAACACATTAATTTTGGGATCAATTCCTTGGTGCCAGGGATGATTTTAGGGGCTAAATTTCGCTCATGGGCTAATTTTCCATGGTTTTTCCCAAAAAAAGATTCGTTATTCTAAAAATCATTTGCCCAAATTCTACAGCCTAAAACCATTTTACCTTAAAAATCGCCAAAATTTTATACAAATTATATAAAATACTTAGAAATTTGAATATTTTTATAAAAATATCGCCAAACATTTATAGTTGTCATATGATGGATTAGTAAGATTCGCCAAAGTTTCTACATTTTAAAATAAATTTCCATCCTTAAAATCATCCCTGCTTGGTGCAATGTTCGACATATTGGTTTCTTTTAAATCATACAAATGCCATTGTTTATTTTCAGATATAGTTTTGGTTATGTATTTCATGGTTTTCAATGGTTATGTGATAATCCATTTGACATGTTGTTTACAATGCTTTTGATATACACCATTGCGATTTGAATGAAATTCTTTACCAAGGCGTCGTCGATTGTACAGTTGACATAATAGTTTTGCATGGTCCCAAATTACTACACCACCCTCGCACGCATAAGCATTAACGCTTGGTCGTGCATTTCGGGTTGCCTTTGCTTGTTTTGGGAAAACCTGCGGGAAAATGGTTCTATGTCTACCCTGTCAAACCCCCTCACTGATTACCATGTTGACCGTGTGCTATCTTCTATGGCTCATGTAGTGTGAATTGAACCCAATGGCGTCCAAAATTTGTTGTTATTTGATAACGCCCGAGAGGACCTAGAGAGGAATGGTTGGTTGGTTTTCATTGAACAATTTGAGGGTTTCAACCTCGCAGTCGCTCAGCAAGTTGCCCTTACGTTCGATGGATGCCAGGCCAAAGTTGGGGACATCCAACTCGAATTGAACGAGGATTTCCTCAGCTCAGCCACTGGTCTGCCAACCAAAGGGCAGAAATGATTTAAAAATTCTAAGGTTGATGAAGTACCATGGCCACTCCTGTTTACCTCAAGGAAAATCAATAGTTGCGACAAAGGTATGCCAGTTACAGCTCTTAAGTCTAGGTGGCATGATTTGTTGGCCATTATCAAGAAATTCATTACATGCGAGGGTAGATACGGTTTAGTTTTCCTTTACCACCTACGACTGCTCATGAGTTTCATAGATTTTCCTTTAAATATGCCACATTTCCTCCTTCACATTTTGTATAAAATGGCTAAACGTTTTAAGAGGGAGAAAGCCGACTCCAGCCTCTTCCACCACTGTTTAATTAAAATTTTCATAGTCCATCATTTAAGGTTGAGTGGTGACTATTGGGAAGCTTTCTTGTTAAGGAATGGCTTTGTCAGTCCTGAAATTGGGCAAGTTGACAAAACCGTGGTCACAAAAACCCTTTTCGGGCCTGTCGTGCCCCCTCCTACACTCTTACCCTCTGTTAAACCCTCGACCTACCCGACACCCTGCCTAACTCATGCCTAAAAGACAATGCTAAGCCTGTTAAGAGGTCTGCAAAGAAAAAGGGTAAGGGTAATAATGATGTCAATTGCAAGGGTAAGAAGGATGCACGCTATGTATCAAGGTGTGCTCACAATAAACCTAAACAAAACACATACCAAAAACCAGTTGTATTGAGTGAAGATTCAGATTCTGAAGTCGAGCAGTTTCTGACTGAGGAGTATCCATACTCACACAACCTCTATTCAGTCAAGCCCTATGAATACGTGACGAACCTCCCGCCATGCCTTAGAGATGACCCCAACTTCCCCGGGATCAAGCTCGATAGTGAAACTACTGGTAAATTAAGAGATTATTCACCTGTAATTACACGGCCTGATCAACCACAGTGCAATGAATGCAGCTCTTGGCTCGACCGATATTATATAGATGTCCCTCTGCTCCAATCTCGAATCAAATCCTTAGAGGACCGAGTAAATTTGTTAACCAAGGAAAATGACAGACTGCAAGCTAAGGATAAAAGGAAAAATACCACGGGCTCTGGCATTTTCAAAAATGTAGAGGCAACCACTGCCATTGTTAATTCAAAAATAGCTTGATCGAATTGTATCCCTGAAACCAAGGTATGGTATTTCTACAATGATTTTAGAATGCTTTTGTTTGTTTTGAGTTAGCATAAATGATTTGTTTGCTTATCGTATCTATTTCTGTTATGATGGAATTGATACAATACGATTCTGTTGTAAATAATAACTAGCTACAGAATCATGAGATTCTGTAGCTAGTCATAAAATTTGAGTTTTTGTTGATTTTACAACTAAACACAATCTAAAATCGTGTATTTTTGTACATCTACAGGTACACACGAATTTCAAAGCGAATTGGATCGATAGTGGCATCTTTGGACATGCTTTTTTTACACAGTTTTGGATTAGGTTGTTAGTCTTATATAGAAATAGGAATTTGGGAGATTGTTCCCATAATTTTTGCAACAGTTTTTGATAATTTCCACAAGGAATGTTTTCATCCCGTGGCCTTTATATACCTATTATTTTTGTAAACAAACCATCGCTGCTTGGGAGCAGAGACTATGGATTGATTATTCAAACTGGAATGAAAGTGGATGTTTGTACGACTTTAGCTTTCAATATATCATACTTTTATTTCATGTTTTGTTCATTTCAATTTGTAATCAAATTATTGACTACTTTAGATATCAGAATTTGTTATAGGTTGATATGATGCGATTTTAATTTGTGTCCATATTTGATGTCTCTCATTTTACATACAACAATTATCTTGTTTTAATTTAATTAACAGAAGGTTAATCTTCTTTGTTAAATGAGCAGTTATGTACAAATCTTTGCAGTGGGATTTATCTGAATGTGATTATTTGTAAACTATAAAATTGTTGTTGCTGCATCTTTTACCTGTTCTATTGTTAGCATTCAGAAGCGTTGTTGCTTTGTGTTTACGCGAAGTATTAGAAAATCTGGTGCGGGTTGGCCTCATCAAACAGTGAACGCAGATGCCTATGTGCAAGACAAGTAGTAGATGATGATTTCAGGTTAGTTTGCTATTTTATTTTAATAGTTTAATTAATATGAGAATTATCTATAGTTTAGATAGATATACAGTACAGATTACTATTTTCATTGCTTAGTTAGATAGTTGTTGTTTCATTTCTTTTTCATAAAAGTTATAAAAATCCAAAAATACTAGCTTCGCTGTCATAAGACAAATCATATATGATTTTGTAGATTTCGATCAAAATTTGCATTAAGTAAATACTGTATAGGTAACAGAGATACAATATATCATTACACTATACATTTAATAAGTAGGATTATTATTTCATTAATATTAATTAGCAAACTGTGAATATATATTAGACCTGTATATAGTTTGCAGAAATTGTTTTTTCACTTAGATTAGTTTCTTTAGCTCAGTTTTTTTTACTTTCCTAGGACTTAGATCAGCCAACGGAGCCGCTAAACCCGTCGAAGTGGATTAATCCAAACGGATTGGGTTATTTAGACAACCCCAGACCGGATCCACCCCTCCAGTTGATGAGCGGTCAATTTCACCCATCAACAAATGGCGATAGAAGGAGGGCCTAAAAATTATTAATGGCACGAGGCAGTCGTAAGACTCCTCCACCACCTAAAATCTCACCTATAGTGACAATAAGTCATTCAAATGACAACATCATCCCTCAAACAACAACCACATCAAACGACGATCTACAGATCACAGTTGAACCAGTAACCCCAAATCCTACAGGTGGTGACGTACAAGAGATTGTTCACCAATCTCTCATAAGAACACATAGTGCCTCCACCCGTTTAAGGCAACCAAATAGACCTTTGGACCAACCATTAGATTTCTTTGATATCAGAGAACAACTTGGAGGCACTAACCTCACTTTAAACCCTACAGATCCAATCCTCAATCCTGCAGCAGGAGGATCTAGAATACCACCCTCACCACCTCCTTCTTCCCCTTCTTCTGCTGGAGAAGAATCCTCTGACGAAGCCATCTCTTCATCCCAGCCTTCGACACTACCCACACCAATGGCCAACCAAAACAATCATTCCAGACCTTGGCTCGACCAAGATGCAGTAGTTGTACCCGGGCCTCAGCATCCCTTACCCAAACATCCGGAGAAGTGGCTCCCTAAGTTTGACCTAGACTCTAAACAAATTGTTGAAGATCACATTAAAACGTTTATATTAGCCATTAGGCTCCGTAATGTCAAGCATGAAAACGTAGTCTGTAGATTTTTCCCCTATACTTTCGAGGGCAATGCCTCTACCTGGTACTTTGCCCAGCAGCCCCATACCATCGTGTCATGGGAGAAGTTTGAATCCTGCTTTCTTGAGAAGTTTGGAGACGATAAGTCCCCAGAAATTCTAGTCATGGAGATTTCTAGTTTAAGAATGAACCCCAAAGAGAAAATCAAATACTTTAACCAAATATTCTTAACACTAAAGAACCGAATCCCTACAGATTCGATGCCTACTGAGAATCTTATCATAGCATATGATACGAAAGCCTTACATCAAAGTATAGCCATTTGGGTAAAGAGATCCAAGAAAGACACATTGTTAGAGGCCTTTGAAGAAGCCAGTTAGATTGAGAAAGACATCCTCAGCTTGAAATACACTACTAGCAATGAAACAGAGACTAGTTCATCTTCCAAAAAGAAAATCGAAATCCTCCCTAGACCTGCCCAAAACAAAACGCAAGTTGAAAGCTCAAATTTAGAAAACTTAACAAAAGTCGTTCAAAAACTGTCAAATCAAGTTATAGATTTGAAGAGGATGGTTGACGAGGATTCTTCGAGCAAAGGTCCTTACAAACCTCCGTTTAGGAAGCCTTTCCTACCAACTGACCCAATTCAAATACCGAGGGCCTAAATCTAGAAAGCCTGCAATTCGCTATTCAAATGATTCTAGAAGCCCAAGATAACTTGATGCCTCCTGAGATTCCTGAGTAAGAAGTTGAACAAGAGACAATTGTAGAAGATGAATCTTCTCCGAACATTTTTGGACACTTCTCGGATAGCATTTTTCAAGCTAATTTCGAGACAATACATCCCTACAATACTAGGAGTAAGACAACAAACAAACCTTCTTCTGAAAACACTACAACTTTACCCCTGAAACAGTCTAGATCAGCTGAGACTAAAACAAATCATGTAAACCCAAACTTAGATTATGATTTAGTTGAAGATCTAAAAAAGTTAAGGGCTAACATTTATGTTTATGAATTATTAAAATTTATGTTTCTGCTACAAAAAATGTTACAGAATATCGTAGAGAATAGCAAAAACGGTAATCCAAGCAGTAACAAAGTTTTTCAGAATAACCCAAAAGCTCCTCAGAAGACCTCTGCTAAGAACAATTCTGATCCTCACGAGAAGGGAGACCTTCCTGTAAATAATGTAACAAATGTAGATAAATTAGCTTTAGAGGCTGTGAGTAAAAAGCCACAAGATTCCACCATTAGTACTCGCAGAAATGTACCTCCATTTTTGTTAACTTTTGAAATCTTTAATAGGAACGTGCACAATTGTATGGTAGATTCAGGAGCATCATCCAATGTAATGCCATGGACTGTGTGTCAGAAGATTAATGGTGTAGTTGAACCATCCACCTTAAAGATCATCCAACTTGATCGAACTAGTGTTAAGGTTATAGGCGAATTAAGAAATGTGCTTTTAAGATTATCGTCTAACCCCAAAGTTCATCAAGTGATTTATATTATTGTTATGGATATTCCAGAAGTTTATGGTTTGTTTTTAAGCAGATACTGGTCAAAGTAGCTACACGGGTATTTCGTGACAGATTGGTCTCACTTGTGGCTTCCCGAGAACAGAAAGCCCAACAAAATCAAGGTAAATCATGAACGTTACCTTAAGTTCACAGTGACAGATTTAAATGACCCAAACGAACCATTTACACCTTCTGCTGATTCACCCAAAATAAGAGGGATGGATACCTTTTTCGGCAATTTCATGGCCGAGACTTCAGCTATCACTAACCCGGAACAACAATCCGAGATTGTGGCATATATGCAGCCAATAGTTTCTAACCAATGGTCTCATGCACTCGACAAAAATCAAATATGGTCTCTTTACTTTGACGGGTCAAAGTCCAAGGAAGGAGCTGGTGCGGGCTACGTTATTATTGATCCAGCAGGTAACAAAACCCTAATTGCATGTAGGTTAGAGTTTGAATGTACAAACAACACAACAAAATATGAGGCTTTATTGCAAGGCCTCAGGAAAGCATTAGATATGAGCATTCAAAATTTGACTGTCTTTGGCGATTCGAAAATTGTGGTTAGATAGGTAAGAGATTCTATCCACTATTTGTCTTCGCATCTTAAAAGCTACCAATCTGAGGTATGGAATTTAATGAATAAGTTTTCTACCTTTAACATAAATTATATTCCTATATTGAATAATTCGGAAGCCGATTTGTTAGCTAACGTAGCTTTGAAACTCTTTCCTGCAGAAGGCTTATCCCTGAATGCATTCTCCATTGAACTGTTGTTCAGGCCATCCGTTCCCGACAACATCACAAATTGGAGAGTCTTCGATGACGATCAACAAATTATTAGTTTCATGCATATGGAAGAAAATTTCCAAGGCGCAGTAATCGACGAATGCACTCATGACGAGAACCTTCGCGATTTCACGGTAATACCAGATCCGAGATCTCCTGAATCTTCATCGAACATGGTAAATTCTATCCCTAAATATGTAGTTAGATTAGAAAAAATTTATGATCTTTAAGACAAATTCAAAAAATCGATCAATTGTAAAACAAATAGTTCCTCTTTATCGTATGAAAAAGTAAACTTGGAACTAATGATAATCCACAGTGCATTAATTTAGGGTTGGGGTGTTCTGAACAAGAGAAAGTAGCGTTTATTAAATTGTTTAAGGAATTCAAATATGTTTTTTCATGGACGTATGACGACCTAAAAACCTTTTACCCTAACATCATACAACACGTCATTCCTATGAAACTCCAAACCTTGTCGTTTCAACAAAAGTTAAGAAAAATGCACCCTAAGCTCGAACCGACCATCAAAAAAGAATTAAATAAACTCATGAATGCTAAGATAATTTTCCTAGTTAGGCACACACAATGGGTCTCTAATATGGTCCCTGTCCGGAAGAAGAGTGGTGAAATCCAACTATGCGTCGATTTCTGAAACCTTAATCGAGCGTCTGATAAAGACAACTACCCTGTCCCACCCATGGAATAGATCCTTCAACAGGTATCTGGTTCTGAAAGATTATCCTTATTGGATGGTTTTTCAGGGTACAACCAAGTCATGATGTCTCCTCCAGACCAACTTAAAACTACCTTCTGCACTTCATGGGGCACCTACGCTTATAGGAAAATGCCCTTTGGACTCATTAATGCTAGTGCCACTTTCCAGAGAGCGATGGACATCGCTTTCCGAGGATTAATCAATCAATCTGTCGTAGTTTACTTAAATGATGTTAATGTATTCTCCAAAAACAAAGCTGATCATATAGCTCATTTGAGATCCTTTCTACTGCGATGTCGTAAGTACGGCATTTCCTTGAATCCTAAAAAATCCATCTTCGCAGTAGAACAAGGTAAGCTCTTAGGATTTATTGTATCAAGAAAAGGGATGATTATCGAACCTGAAAGGACTCAAGTCATATTGAAACTCCCCCCTCCCTCGTCAAAAAATTCTATGCAATCTTTCTTAGGCCAGATAAAATTTGTCAGGAGATTCATCCCCAGTTTCTCAGAAATGGTGAGACCTTTACAAAACTTAATAAAAAAGGACGCACAATATCATTGGGGGCCCTTAGAAAACCAAGATTTTAATTCAATAAAAAATTCCATAATAGATGCTCCTTCTCTCATGAGCCCCGACTTTTTGCAAGACTTCACGCTCTACACATTTGCTTCTGACCGCTCCTACGCTGTTGTCCTAACTCAAAAGAACGCTAAAAACAATGAAGTCCCAATTGCCTTTATGAGATATGATTTCAAAGGTGTAGAACTTAATTACCCAGTGGTAGATTAGCAAGCCTATGATGTTTTTAAAGAAGTAAAGAACTTCCGATCTTATCTTTTGAAATCTAGGACAAAAATTATTGTCCCTTACCCAGCCGTCAGAAATCTGTTAGTGTAGAAAGAACTAGGTGAAAAGAGGGTGAACTGGGTCACCTCCTTACAAGAGTATGACATAGAAATCACCCCAACAAAAATAGTGAGAGGCCAAGGGCTATGCAAGTTAGTCGTTGACTCAGCGGCAGGACAAAAAGAAGAAAACGATATGTCAAACCCAGGACAACACTACCAAAATTCAATCTACTATGCACAAAACCCTGTGAGTCCCTGGTATGACGATATAAAATTATGTATTGAACACGGGTCAACCCCCCGCCACCTGGATCCCACTAAAATAAGAGTGTTAAGATTAAAATCTGTCTCCTTTCAGTTGATCAATGGTATTTTTTTTCGTCAAAATTTTGATGGAGTACTAATGCGCTGTCTTGAGAAAGATGAAGCAGAAAAGGTCTTATTAGAATTGCATGCAGGAGAGGCCGGTGGGCATTTTGGTGGGGATACCATTTCCCATAAAGTATTAAGAGCAAGTTAGTACTAGCCTACACTTTTTAGAGATGTTCATGCCTTGTGTCGCAAGTGTATTATTTGCCAAAAAGCATCAGGGCGGATACAGAAACCAGCCTTCCCTTTGCAGCCTGTTTTAGTAGACTCCCCTTTTCAGCAGTGGGGTCTTGATATTATAGGTCCAATCAATCCGCCATCCTCACAGAAGCATAAGTTTATCATAACAACCACAAATTACTTCACCAGGTGGTCTGAAGCTGCCCCATTAAGAGCTGTAAATACCAGTCAGGTAATTGCCTTTTTAAATTCAAATATTATTACTCGTTTTGGTATCCCTGACTGTTTAGTATTCGATAACGCTTCTTATTTTTTGTCTCTTGAGATGAGTGAGTTCTCTCTAGAAAAAGGAATTAAATTAAATTATTTTTCTAGCTATTACCCTCAGGGAAATGGATTGGAAGAATCAACTAATAAGAATCTGATTAAAATCATCAAGAGAACGGTATCTGAAAATCAAAAAAATTGGCATAATGCACTGTTAAACGCAATTTGGGCTGATAGAGTAACTCTGAAAACTACTGTGGGTAACTCTCCCTTCTTTCTCGTCTATGGCAGAGAAGCAATTCTGCCACCACATATTTTTCTTCCCTCGTTGCAGCTATCACAGGAAATACAGGAAGAAAACTGCCCCCCTTTGGAGAATCGAATTAACGCTTTAATAAAACTAGAAGAGGTAAGGGCTCAAGGAAAACGGAAGTTGGATCAACATCAACTTGTGGTTAAAAGATGGTTTGATTCCAAATCTTCCTCTGACAGAAACTTTGAAGTAGGTGACCTTGTCATAAAATGGGACAAACCACATGAGGGAAAGGGAGAGCATACGAAGTTTCAGAACTTATGGCTAGGACCGTTTTTAATTCCTGAGAAATTAGGTCCCAGCTCTTTCAGATTACAAAGTCTAGAGGGATAGTCAGACACCTATCCGGTGAATGGACAAGCTCTAAAAAGGTATTTCGCTTGATGACAACCCTGTGTACACTGTGTAAATATTTTTCCTTTGTTTTCTTTTCATTTTCTTTTGTTGTTGTGGTTTTGATTTCTCTCTTACGCTTATCAGTTTTTACTTTTGAAATACACATACCTGCATGCCTTAGAGATGACCCCAACTTCCTCGGGATCAAGATCGACAGTGGAACTGCTGGTAAATTAAGAGATTCTTCACCTATAATTACACAGCCTGATCAACCACAGTGCAATGAATGCAACTATTGGCTCGACCGATATTATACAGATGTCCCTCTCCTCCAATCCCGAATCAAATCCTTAGAGGACCGAGAAATGTGTTAACCAAGGAAAATGACAGACTACAAGCTAAGGATAAGAGGCAAAAGACCACGGGCTCTGTCGTTTTCAAAAATGTAGAGGCGGCCACTGCCATTGTTAATTAAAAAATAGCTTGATCGAATCGTATCCATGAAACCAAGGTATGGAATTTCAACAATGATTTTAGAATGATTTTGTTTGTTTTGAGTTAGCACAAATGATTTGTTTTCTTATCGTATCTATTTCTGTTATGATGGAATTGATACAATACAATTATGTTGTAAATAATAACTAGCTACAGAATCGTGAGATTCTGTAACTAGTCATAAAATTTGAGTTTTTGTTGATTTTACAACTAAACACAATCTGAAATCGTGTATTTTTGTGCATCTACAGGTACACACGAATTTCAAAGGGAATTGGATCGATAGTGGCATCTTTGGACATTCTTTTTTTACATAGTTTTGGATTAGGTTGTTAGTCTTAGATAGAAATAGGAATTTGGGAGATTGTTCCCATAATTTTTGCAACAGTTTTTGATAATTTCCACAAGGAATGTTTTCATCCTGTGGCCTTTATATACCTATTATTTTTGTAAACAAACCATCGTTGCTTGGGAGCAGAGACTATGGATTGATTATTCAGACTGGAATGAAAGTGGATGTTTGTACGACTTTAGCTTTCAATATATCATACTTTTATTTCATGTTTTGTTCATTTCAATTTGTAATCAAATTATTGACTACTTTAGATATCAGAATTTGTTACAGGTTGATGTGATGCGATTTTAAATTGTGTCCATATTTGATGTCTCTCATTTTACATACAACAATTATCCCGTTTTAATTTAATTAACAGAAGGTTAATATTCTTTGTTAAATGAGCAGTTATGTACAAATCTTTGCAGTGGGATTTATCTGAATGTGATTATTTGTAAACTATAAAATTGTTGTTGCTGCATCTTTTACCTGTTTTGTTGTTAGCATTCAGAAGCGTTGTTGCTTCATGTTTACATGAAGTATTGGAAAATCTAGTGCGGGTTGGCCTCATCAAACAGTGAACGGAGATGCCTATGTGCAGGACAAGTAGGAGATGATGATTTCAGGTTAGTTTGTTATTTTATTTTAATAGTTTAATTAATATGAGAATTCTATGTAGTTTAGATAGATATACAGTACATATTACTATTTTCATTTCTTAGTTAGAT
Source organism: Picea sitchensis (assembly GCA_010110895.2). Taxonomy (NCBI): domain Eukaryota; kingdom Viridiplantae; phylum Streptophyta; class Pinopsida; order Pinales; family Pinaceae; genus Picea; species Picea sitchensis. The sequence goes on along the minus strand of SNQJ01S0005554.1, from coordinate 17,168 downwards.
AGTTGTTGTTTCATTTCTTTTTCATAAAAGTTATAAAAATCCAAAAATACTAGCTTCGCTGTCATAAGACAATTCATATATGATTTTGCAGATTTCGATCAAAATTTGCATTAAGTAAATACTGTATAGGTAACAAAGATACAATATATCATTACACTATACATTTAATAAGTAGGATTATTATTTCATTAATATTAATTAGAAAACTGTGAATATATATTAGAACTGTATATAGTTTGGAGAAACTGTTTTTTCACTTAGATTAGTTTCTTTAGCTCAGTTTTTTTTAACTTTCCTAGGACTTAGATCGGCCAACAGAGCCGCTAAACCTGTCGGAGTGGATTAATCCAAATGGATTGGGTTATTTAGACAACCCCGGACCGGATCCACCCCTCCAGTTGACGAGCAGTCAATTTCACTCGTCAACAGTATCCTAGCAATGGAGAATTGCCTTTTTATTCCATGACTGTTGCAGTAGTCCATAAATTCCTTTGAAGTGAACTCTCCTACATTATCATATCTCGAGCATTTTATTTTTGAATCCATTTCATTTTCAACCATTTCCTTGTAGATATTGAATTTTTCAAAAGCTTCTAACTTATTCTTGAGAAAGCAAACTGTGGTCATTCTTTTATAATCATAAACTAATAATATAAATAATTTATCAGATTTTAATCCCATTGTTGTATATGGTCCAACTAGATCAGTATGCACAATTTTCAGTGGTCTTGTCGTTGAATATTCCTTTGATTCGAACCTGGTCTTTGTTTGCTTTCCTTGTTGACAATACTTGCATAAAGTGTTGGTTGGTTTTGTGATCTGGGGCATTTCTCTAACTGCTTCTCTTTTGCTGACTTTGACAAGGTTATAAAAATGTATGTGAGCCATTCTATTGTGCCATAGTCAACTTTCATCTTCCTTTCCTAGACAACGCTTTTCATTTCCAATTTCACTTAACACATATATGTTGCTTGAATTTCTCATAGTTGTAGTGATCAATTTTCCTTAACCTTCTTTTCTTATCTCAGACTTTTTTGAATCGAAAGTAACTTTATGACCTTGGTCACACATTTGACTCACACTTAGAAGATTATATTTCATATCTTCTACTAGTAGAACATTTTTTGCCTTTGTATTCTTGTTCCTAATTCTGACTAGGCCTTTTCCAATTATTTTGGCTGAATCATCATTTCCGAAGGAGACTGATCCATCTCTTTCCTTTAGTAATGTAAGAAACCTGTCGCTATCACCTGTCATGTGTTTTTAACACCCACTGTCAACATACCAACCAAATTTCTTATGCTTGGCTTGTAGAGAGAGCGTGAATTCTTCATTGCTATATTGATCCTGCTTTCTTATCCATGTCCTTTTCTAAGGTTCATATCTATGATTGTTTTTATTCTATTACGGTTCTCTAGGAGGGACTATCATTCTGCAATCTTTGGTTGTGTGTCCAAAATTGTTACATTTGTAACATTCCACTTCAGTGCTCAAAGATTCAAACCTGTTGTAACTTATTCTCTATGTTTCACTAGGCCTTCTTGGATAACCCCTTTGTGTATGACTTTCAAAATTGTTTTTTCTCCTGTTGTTAGCTCTGCAATTCACAGTTTTATGTCCAAAATTATTACATGCATAACATAAAACAAAAAAGATAGTTTGATACCTGGGAGTTGAAGATATTTTGAAAGGAGGTACTCTTATGAATTATTCTTCTTCCTGAGGCCTATCTGTCGGTTGTTGATTTTGAAATCTGAATCTTCTTGGTCGAGGAGTGTCCCTTCAATCTTCCTTGTAGATATTCATATCCCCCTTGATTGTTTCTGCAAATATTTTTGGATATGTTTCTTGCTCTGTTGTTTTGGATCTTGATCCTTTTTCTGTCTAATTGTATCCAATTCCAAACTTGTCATGAAGAGATTTTTTACTGTTGATAATGTCATCCAAAACTTTTGAGATGTTCTGCATATTTTTCTTTTGAATATCCTTTCTTAATGTGGCAATCTTTGCTTCCAAATTTCCAATGATCTTGCCTTTTTCTTCTAGTTGTTCTTTGAGTGCTTCTTCAATTCTTTTATCTTCTTCTATTTTAACCTTCAAAGTTGTGATCATTTGTTCTAGTTCTTGAGTGTCTTCTTTCTTGTCTAGTTCCGCTTGTAGTTTCTTGTTTTTCTTCTTTTCTCTTCTGATAACTTCTATGGCACACATTAATTCCTCTTGGTAGTCAACTTCTGCCTCTTCAATTTCTTCTTCGACTTTTTCATATTATTCTTCACCTTCTTCATATTCTTCTTCAAATTCTTCTTTATCAGAGTCTTCTACTTCCATGAATAGAACTCTTTCTGTCTCACTGTCACCAACTTCATATTCATCTGATGATGAGATGTCTTCTTTGGTGCATAAGCTTTTCTTGAAAACTTTGTTTGTGGTTCTTTTTCCTTTATATGTTTGTTTGCCTTTTGAGTAACCTTCATCATTTCTCTTTTTCTTATAAGGACATTTGTTAGAAAAATGACCAATACCATCACAATTAAAACAAATTAAAGGAAGCTTACCTCTATACCTNGTAGTTTCTTGTTTTTCTTCTTTTCTCTTCTGATAACTTCTATGGCACACATTAATTCCTCTTGGTAGTCAACTTCTGCCTCTTCAATTTCTTCTTCGACTTTTTCATATTATTCTTCACCTTCTTCATATTCTTCTTCAAATTCTTCTTTATCAGAGTCTTCTACTTCCATGAATAGAACTCTTTCTGTCTCACTGTCACCAACTTCATATTCATCTGATGATGAGATGTCTTCTTTGGTGCATAAGCTTTTCTTGAAAACTTTGTTTGTGGTTCTTTTTCCTTTATATGTTTGTTTGCCTTTTGAGTAACCTTCATCATTTCTCTTTTTCTTATAAGGACATTTGTTAGAAAAATGACCAATACCATCACAATTAAAACAAATTAAAGGAAGCTTACCTCTATACCTATCGTCGGTTCCCTTGTTCAGTGTTTTGACAAGGTTGGACACTTATTCATCATCTTCTGAGATATCACTACTACTGCTATGTTCTTCTTTTTTCCTTCCCTTTTTCTTTGACTTTTTGGATGATTTGAAGGATTCTTCTTTTATATTTGGATTTTCCTATTCAGTTCTCATTTCATATGTTGTGAAGATTCCATGTAATTCGTCCATGCTTATTGAGTTTAGATCTAATCTTTCTTCTAGTGCTGATATATTAGGGTCAAATCTCATAGGAAGAGATCTTAGTACTTTTTGAACAATTACAGATCCTTTGATTTCTTCTCCCAATCCTATTATTGCATTTATTGTTTCATCAACTCGTAAAAAGTAAGCTACAATATTCTCATCTTCCTTCATCTTAAGTTGTTCAAACTGACCTCTATAAGTTTGAATCTTTGTTGCTTTGACTTTTGAATCTCCTTCATAAATATTTTGAAGTTTGTCCCAAATCTCTTTAGTGGATTTACAATGTGCAACTTTGGTGAATATCGCTTCACTAAGACCATTCAGAAGTGCATTTTTGGCTTTGGAATTATTCTGACCGAGTTTCACTGCTTTGTGATTTGTTGGAAAAATCGTTGGTGTTGTGTATCCATCTACAATTGATTGTCAAATTTCAAATCCTTGTGCTTGTATATATGTTTTCATCCTTATGCTCCAAAATACATACTTATGTCCATTGAATTGTGGTATTCCATTTTTATACAAGTTGTTGTTGTCCATGATCTACCTTTCAATGGTTAAACTAATTTTTGAAGGAACCTTTCTCTGATACTAATTGTTGGATTACTGAGAGGGGGGGTGAATCAGTAATAGAAAAATTTAATCCTTTTTAACCATATAATCCAAGTGTTATATCAATGTAGCATGATCATCCAATAACTGCAAAGTAAATAAGCAATGAACAAATGAACAATCATACACATACACAGTACACTCATGTTTTACGTGGAAACCCAAGGCGAGAGAAAACCACAGAATGTTTTTTCTTATATGTCTTGAAGAATTACATTCATTGGAAGCATCAACTTCCTTTGTTTTCCAACTACAACTGGAAGGAGGCTCCAACCCCCTTGTTTCTGAGGCTACAACATGAGGGAAGCTCCAACTCCCCTATTCTTTGGCTACAACCAGAAGGAGGCTACAACCCCCTATGTTCTCCGGCTACAACCGGAAGGTGGCTACAACCACTTGTCCTTGCCCTGTGCAACCACCTTGAAGTATAAGTAGAATGATGGAACAATTGTCACACTATCACTATGAGATATATCATTGTAAACTTGTACCAATAAACCTGAACCATGCATCAACCTGTACCTCAACCTGTAATCAACCTATACCATAAACAAGTGCATCCACCATGCACCAACCTGTACCAAACAACCTGTAATCAACCTGTACCATAAACAAGTGCATCCAACCATGTAC
>SNQJ01S0005554.1:0-12679 GCA_010110895.2 Picea sitchensis | reverse complement strand
CTACTCATCAACTATGACTCATCAATGTGTACCAACATCATCAACTATACACCTCATGTATGTGGCAACTCATCAACTACTTGTCTCAACCATGTACCCAACATGTACCTTAACCAAAAGGCCTCATCAATTTCATCACCCAAATATGATTTGTAAATCTGTAATACACCTAGTGTATATGATCACATACCTGCAAACCTTCCTTAACTTTCACAACAAGAGACTAGCATTTTCATCAAACTTGTTTTTCGTCTCACATGACTAGTTTGGGATTAGTCAACAACCCTAACTTGAAATAATCATAAATGTGCTCTTGTAATGAATAAATATCTGAAAATAGTACACAATGTTCTTCATTTTGTTTTGTGCAATTCCTCCAGGTGTGACTACTTGTAACCTCTCATAAAAGGAGTTATAGAAAATATGTCATACCTTGTTGAATTCTGGCTTATTATAGAGAGTGGCCTTGTAAAGTGTGCCCCACACAGAATATTTGTTGAATCGATCTGAAAATGTTACAAATAATACTAAAAACTGTAATATAACCAACACATTTGGTCTTACTAAATTTTGATCTGTTATGAATAAGTTATGATGTTTTTACCCGAACCACATGTTTTAGACTAGTTTCAAGACTAGCCACAAACCCTATTTTCCACAGATACTTGGATATATTTCCTCAATTTCATATCAATTTCACGATCTGAATCATTCTATAAAAACTTATCAAGAAAATGGTGAGATGGCCTGTAAATAACATACCTTAGAAACCATCATCAAAATAATTTATCCTCCCTTGAATTTCGGCCTTATTTTCTTCACCTTCCCTCTAAAATTCGGCTTAGATATCCTTTGGTTACCTCAGTCACCTATAGATATTTAATATTCTCAAGTGTGATATAAAATGAGAGAGTCTTTCCTCTTATTTATACTCTCCAAGTAGCTTCCTTAGAAGAATCTTCTAGGTCACTTTGCCCACTTTCATTATTTTAGGGTTAACCCAATTCTAATTTCTCCATTAAAATTATTATTTAAATAATTTATTTTGTATTCACTTTGTATTATAGTACACTCATCACTTCACTTTATTATTTACCTTCTAAAATCTCCTAAACCACTTTGACTACTTTGACCTTTTGGGGCTTCTAGATGACATATGAGGGTCCTCCAACTTCGTAAGGCCATAACTCTCAAACCGTGAGGAGTTATGTGATGTTCCACATACCACAAGAAATGGAATGACATGTAATATCCATATAGAATAGTATTACCAGAAAAATATATCAAAAATCATACCATTATCCATCAAACAAACTTGGGTCCATTACCCAAACCTAGGTTCTCCAACTTCTCATGGCCATAACTCTCTAACCGTGAGGAGTTATGTGACATTTCACATACCACTGGAAATGGAATGACATGTACTATCCATATAGAATAGTATTACCTTAAAATATATTAAAACTCATACCATTATACATGAAACATCCTTGGGTCCATTACCCAAACCTTTGTTCTACCAAAATTCGCTACCGAACTTTCTTCAAGGGTTGACATCAATGACAACCAACCTTAATCAACACGATATTCACCAAGCTCCTTCCTCTGAGCCATATGATGTTAATGATAATTCTTGTGATCTTAATGAAACTGAATCTGATCTTGTACCTTCTATTCTTAATCCTGCACCCTCCAAGATTCAAGAAATATACAGTCCTCTTAAATTGCCTTCCATCCTTCATGACTTTCCTCTGAAACATTATAAGTACCTTCATAGGTTCAATGGAGAGCTTGATGGACATTCAGATGAAAACAATATTAAGGTATTTGAGCATTTTATAGACCTTTTTGAGATTGAACATGATAATGTGTCTATGAGGGCCTTTTTCTCAGTCCTTACAAGGAGATGCCAAAGCATGGTTCAAATATTTGTAGCCTCAATCGATTAGCTCGTGGGATGAATTAAGGGAAGATTTCCATAGATTTTGGGGTGAGAGAAAGTCATGGGATCTACTCCTTTCGGTGTTTTATGCCATGAGAAGAATGAAAGATGAAACCATCTCAAATTTTAGTAGGAGGTTTGCTAGTCTTTATTATAAATTTCCTAAAGAAGTCCAACCTCCTAAAGTTGTTGTCATGCTCCATTATGTAAAAACCTTTCAATCAGACTTATCTTTTCTTTTGATGGAGAGGAATTCTATGTCTTTGCAACAGATGTTCAACAATGCTCAGGAAGTTGTAAACAATATTCAATCATGTAAGGAGCTACAAAATTAGATTTTGGATGAGAAATTGAAAGCTGAGGAACCAGAGATTGTGCATAATGTGCAGGAGGTTGATCAGGTCATAATTTTTCTTGAAGGATGTCATGAGGTTGTGTTTTCAAAGAATGATGATCATATTGAAGAACAAGATACTCTCTCGAATTGATTTGATATTTATTTAAGTTTGGATCCATGTCATCATGAGAAAGAAACTGATTTTTTTTATGTATGCATTTGAAGACAACCATGAATGTGAATTTGTAGATCAGCTTGCAGAAGAACAAGTCGTTACCTCAATTTTCCTATTTGAGGACATTACAGAGATTTTTGGTGAACCCAGGTATGATGAGTACAATGATGAGTATGAGGTTGACTCTTCAGAACAAGAAGTTGCACTTTCTGAATCTGAAAATGATTGTTTTTAGCAATCCAAAGAAATTGACAAATGTGTATATGACAGCAGTGAAGGAAATGAAGAAATTTTTGAATCAGGTGAAAGAAATTTGCCTTTGTGTTTTGCTTCTTTCAAATTGCCGAAGAAAAATGTTTATAATGTTTCAAATCATAAATCCTCCAGGCATGATGTTGAATATGAAGAAAGCAGTGGAAATAAATATCTTCCATTATGAGAAAATGGTTATCAGTGAAGAGGACCAACAACCTTCTCATACTTTTAACGACCATGTTGTTGATTACATGGAAGGTTATTTCAGTTCATATTTGAAGCCTGTGATAAACTACCATCTTGGAAATAAATATGAATTTCAATCAACGCCAGTGTTAGATATGGATTGGTTGCCACCAGGGGTTTCATTTTAGCCAGCATTGTCTTCTGATTCAGAAGATGGTTATTTCCAGCAGTCTCAATAGATTTTTTAGCCTCTTTGCGGTAATCAACAGGTTGAATTACATGAAAACAAGGATGCAGTGGAAGGGGTGAAACATGATTTTTGTTTTATGCATGTTTTTGAGGATTCATTTGCAGTTTTGTTGGAGGAGATAAGAAATCCCAATGTCTTTAATTTTTTTATATTTGAATTTATAGATAAATGGGATTTGGAGCGAGCATGTGCAAAGAAAGCAAATAGTGGATAAAGTGCTTGAATAGTTGCATTGGAATTTTGATTTCACTTGATTGGCAGTTTTTTCAGTAGTTAGGGTAGGTAGGTGTGAATAAGCTCAGCATGGCGAGCATTTCTTTCAACATTTGTCAATTTGTATTTTTAGTTTGGGTTTGGTTCAGTTGCAGAATAAGTTGGTAGCGAAACAAATTACATGTTGCAGATCACAGTATATGGCTTGGGCACAACCCAATGGATAAGGAACTTCGTCTACTGTTCTTTGCTACCTCATAGGGAGGGTAGCATCCCCATTGGAGCCAAGTTTTAGCAGCACGATTTTCATAGCTAAGGTTAGAGGTTTGTCAGCAATTTGCAAAGTCATGCATGTTAACACCAATATTGTTTTTATGTATGGCATCATCTAACATCTCTAAGGGCGGGTTTCAAAAGGAAGCTTTATCATTTATTATTTCCATTTCCATTTGCAACTGCGCACTGAAAAATTCACTGTGTGCTGCAAAATTTGTTGTGCACCGCATGGAGGATGTTGTCACGCGTGAACGATGTTGTCACGCAGAGGATGATGTCGTGCGAAGAATTTCATCGCGCAAAGGATGATGTCATGAAAATGATGTTGTCATGTAAAGGACATTGTCACATAGAGTATTTTATCCCACAAAGGATGTTGTCGCATAGAGAATGTTGAGGATTTTGTCGCATAAAGGACGTTGTTGTTCAGAGGATTTTTTCGCACAAAGGACATTGTCGCACAGAGGATGCTTAAGGATGTTGTCGTGCAGGGGATGTTGTCGCGTAGGGGTTGTTGTCGTGCAGAGGATTTCATCACGCAAAGGATGATGTCATGTAAAGGAGTTTTTCTCGTAAAGGATGTTGTCATGTAGATGATTTTGTTGCATAAAGGACGTTGTTGCACATAGGATTTTCCTACACATAGACTACAGGGTGCGCTACGTAAATGATTGGTTTAGTGTTCAACTTTGAGATCACTTTCTGACCAATTGGTGAGGAAATTTGAAAATCCCCGAGAGTTTTTTGTTGAGGACAGGCCAAATAATAAAAACCTTTCTCATATTTGCAAAAAGTGTCACTGATTGTGATATTCAAATGAATATTTGAGCCTTATTTTTCATTTTTCATGATTTCTTGTTTGAGACATGTTTTTGCGACACATATTCCAGCCAGTTGGAGATTCATTTCAAGAAACCGAGAGACAATTTTCTTTACAACGATCTTACCTACAAAACTCATTCTCATATATTACACATCTTTTACATTTTGAGAATTAAAAGTGGAATTTTGAAGCCTATTTTTCATTATATCGCCTTCTGAAGAGCAGGAAATGAGTTAAAACATGTCATTGTTATTTGTAATGGGTTTTATTTTGGGAAATGGGTTGGAGTTAGAAATGGTGAGTTGTAAAGGACCTATAGTGATATATATTTCATGGTACGAGAGTAGATAAGGTTTGGACCCTTGGGGGATTGGACTGTGTATCTTTTTCCTGAATATTTGTATGAGCTAAATGTAGAAGTATCGTACTTTCATTAAGCAGAGATTCATTACAGTGTTGTTTTAAGTATGTCTTTTCTTTGTAATGCTCATATCCATAATTGTTTGTTCTTTCCAGTATTTAGCTGAGAGTAAATGTTTGGAATTCATCCATCTTCGATGCTCCATTCATACAGTAAATACTTGTTATGTGTTTAAAGATTGTGGGTTCAAAATTCATCCATGCTTGATGCTCTACTCATAGTAATCTATCTTTTTGTATTTCATCTAAATTTACATTGAGAAATCATCATTTGCTAGATGCTCTCAGTGTGATGGGATGCCCCTTTCTCTTTTCTACTGCCATCCAAAATATTGCATGTTGCTGAAGAATAACACTTGGTGTGCATAATGGATTGGTGACCTATCCTATATGTTGGATGATGAAAATACCCATCCAAAGTTACGAACAGGTGACATGGCATTGAAAACCATAAGAATCACTGGAACTCCATACACTATCATATAAGTCCATTAGGTCAAAATATTGTACGAAACTATGTAAAGTGGGTAAAAATTTGTTATAAATAGTAAAAAAAAACAATTTTACTATACCAATTGTATTTTTTTACCCAAATAGTGTATTTTGGACCAAATTGCCTCCGAATTTCAACTGGTGATTGTGGGAGATACGAGCGATGGAATCGAAAACCGTTTGGACCAGGTAATTCATCTTGCTCCTCTCTTTCTTTCTAGTGCATTAACATTTGTAATTAGGCCTCCTTTTTTGAGTTTTTTAGGGTGCAACTTAGAAACTAAGGTATATGCGGGATATATATCATCGGGTCGCGTATATGCGACTCTTTGCAAAACAACTAGTGTATAAGAATCCCTATACGTGACTGTGTAAACTATAGCTCGCATACATGTCTGTGGGTAAGGTTTTTAAGATGTTGTTAACTCAAAAATGGTTTGAATCTTGCAAGATGGTGCTATAGTGGAGAGAAAGAGAGAATGAAGAGGTGGATGCTATAGTGGAGAGAGATCCAGGGGCCCAAATGGCCTTAAAAATATGTGGGCTATACAAATTTTGGGCTCTCAAAGGTATGAGGGCTCAAGTGAGACTGCTTCATCTGCTTGTGAATTACTGGGATCTGGATACTAAGACCTTTAATCTTGATGGAAAACCATTGAGGATTGAAGTTGAGGACATCTACTTCTTGATGGGATTGTCGCGTTGGGGTGAGGTGGTCAACCTCAAAGCTTGGGGAGCTGGGAATGGCATGAACATATAGGATTACATAGCCACTCATTGCATTGCAGGGACCGAGAAGGTAGGGATCCAACTCACAATCAGAGCGATCAACAATCTAAGTCTCAAGATTGTTTTCCTAGTGTTGACACAGATCACAGTTTCATCCTCTTAGCACTAGGAATCGAGGCCACTTATTTTCTATTCATTGGATTTCTTGTGACCCACAGTTTACAACTGGTGAACCTCACTGCTGGCCAACATGAAGAGCCAAATGACAAACTGCAAACTAGGTAGAAAGAGGAACTTTAGGTTTGTGTCTATCCTTTGTATTTTTTTCTTCAAATGGGTTCCAAGTTTGGGCCCTAGAGTTGAGATTGTTCCACATGGACCTCGCGATCCATCCATGGCACGGTGGACTGAGGTGATGAGGCGGCAGGGGAGGGTAGGGTGCTAACACCCTACAACGATGAGTTTTTCTTCTAGTGGAGTCAGCAGGTGATGGCTCTGGAGGAATACCCTTATGTAGAGATTGAATTCATAGGAGATTCAGACATGCCATTACTATCAAGTTCTGCCTACGGAGACATAGGTATGCCAAATTTTTTTGAATATTTAATTTTTTTGTATTTTTTTATAAGAAAACAAATTTTTTTTTGGATGATGTTAGGTACTAAATAAACATGTATGTGATGCAAACGTAGGTCCACAATGGTCGGAACGTCTTCCATGACATCGACAGAGACACCAGGGGGATGAGGCAATGGTAGGGGACATTGATAGAGTGCTTCAAAACCTGCAAAGAAACTTGTCTCGCTTGACACAAAGGATTCCCATGGTTCAGGTGGAGGATCTACCAGAGGCGATGCAGTGGCAGGTGGTAGGTGTGCCCCATTCTTGGGTATGAATCTTTTGGCATCTCGCAAATTCCATAGTATGATATCATAACACACATCTGGTGCCACAGGCGTAGATGTCGTGACTTTTGTATGATCGATCGTATATTTATTTTGAGGGTGTCGGCCCCAATTTTTTACTGTAACATCATATTTTTTGGAGAGATGAAATATATAAAAACATTGGTCTTCATCTTTACTTATATTACAATGTGTACATTGATGAAAGTGTTTTCCTTGCTTTAGTTATGTGACAAATGCCAATCTAAAACAAAATTAGCATATGCATCGGATGCATAATTAGAACTTATAGGTATGTGATGATAAGCAATCAAATCAAAATGTCATTATAAAAGTCGTACCCATAAGAATCGTCAGAGTAGAGTAGGGTCACGCCCATGGTAATTGTCGTTCAACTAATGCACTACTAATTGGGATTCCATGTGAACTTATAAAGAGTGAATGCCGTGTGAAATGGAATCATGCAAAAGTTCTATAACGATGCTATATTCAACCACATTATTCATGGATGGCCCTAAGAAAACACCACCTGAAGACACCAATAGACACTCGAGTGAGTAAACAACCCAAGCGGTGGAAGCCAGGTTTTGTGTATGACGAATGGCCCCATTTGAAAATCCTAAGTAGATTGAAGACTCCGTTGACATCTTCCAACCAAGGGAAAAATTGATAAGCAAGGTGAAGATAAAAAAGAGGGAAAAGATATATACACTAAAATACATTAGTATACAAAGATTTATGCCCAAGCTTGGGGCTCAAGCTTAAATATTTTGAAATAGAGCCCATTCATGGGCTCAGCCATCATGTTCCCTTCATAATATTCTAATTCATAGGCTCCTTTTTCTAAGACACGTCGCACGATATAGGGACCATGCCACATGGGTTTGAACTTTCCTTCCCCTAGTTGTTCTTTGGCTTGATCATATAGAAGGACCAAGTCACCCTCAGAGTACTGTCGAGGATAGAAAGACTTATCATATTGGACCTTGACACATATTTTATTCACTTTGATAGTCGTGGATGCGTCTCGACACTGCTCATACAGAATCTCTAGGTGTACGAGGAATTGTTTGAGATTAAAAGTGGCAGGTAGGAGTGCAACTGCCAATCTAAGAGAATGGATTTCACATTCAATAGGTAAGATCAACTCTACATTTTGCACTAACTGGAAAGGGTAAAAACCAATGGAAGTCTTAATCGAGGTTTGGTATGCCCAAAGTGCTAGATAAAGCATGATATGCCAGTCAGATTTCCTCTAGCTAACAGTTTTTTTCAAAATGGTCTTGAGAGACTTGTTCACGGAATCTACTTGTCCATTTTCCTGGGGGTAGTAAGGGGAAGAATGAACATGCCTAAACCCAAGTTTCGATGCTAATTCTTTCATCATTTCATTCTGAAAGTGTCTGCCATGATCAATGACAATCTCACTTGGGATTCTGAATCTGGCTATAATTTGATTGGATATGAAGAAGGCAGTAGTCTATAGGCATGGCCTCGAGCCACTTAGTAAAGTAATCTATGGCCACAATAATGTGTTGATGCCCCCCAATCGAAGTTGGGTTGAAATCCACAAAATCTACCCCCCACTTACTGAAGGGACCAATGGTAATGACTAGATGGATAGGGGATGGATGCGAGCGCATTTTCAGAGTGAGAATCTGGCAGGGGTGACACTTCTTAACCGCTTCGTTGCAATATATAAAAATAAACGGCAAAAAATAATTGGCTCGCAAAATTTTATGGGTTTTCGCAAGCCCAGATAGATGACTACCACAAGCCCCATTGTGGTAGTCATTTAGAACGAACTCGTCTTCTTCATGAGTCAAACAATGATGCAATATATTTTCTACTCCTCATTGATACAAAGTGTCATTGATGATAAGAATTCTTATCTTGGTATTGTATACGTCGTCGGTCATCTCATGAGAGATGCCGAGGGAACTTCAAAGTTTGAATATAAACAACAATATCTCCATACCAGGGTTCTGACAATGAGACAAGGAAAATGTTTTCATCCACAAATGAATCAACATGAATAACATACTCATCTAACCGAGGGAATTTAGATATTAACTCTGCAAAAACTAGTGATTTTATCGACTTCGCAGAACTGAAATCGATATCAAATTCTTGAAGAATGACAATCCATTTATTTTACATTCCCCCTATGATATGCCTAGTAAGGACATATTGAAATGGATTGAAATCGACAACCACAGTAGTTTTGCAAAGAAATATATAGTGTCGTAATAGTTGGACTACGTGAACGACATCCAAAGATAGTTTTTCAACATGAGAATATTTGAGTTCAGGGCTGACTAAGTTTTGAATAAGATAGTAAATGACGTGTTCATGGAGCTCCTCATCCTCCTGAACCAACACCATACCAATCGTTTCGTCAGAAGAAGTAACATAAATAAAGTAATCTCTACTGTAGTTTGGAGACTTCAGCAGAGGCATCAATATCAAGGCTTTCTTCAAAGCATTGAAGGATTCTTGGGCTCGCTCATCCTATATAAAAGGAGTGACCTTATTTAAGAGACGCATGAAACCCTTAGTAATATTGGCATAGTTCACTATAAACCATTGTAAAAAGTTATCTTTCCCCTGTAAACCTTGAAATTGACAAATAGTGCATGGGAGAGGTAATCAAAGTATTGGCTCAACCTTTAACAGATCTACCATGATCCCATTATAAGAGACTAAAAATCCTAGAAGTCCACCTGAACTAACGCAAAATATGCATTTATGAGGGTTCTAATGGATGCGATAATGGTGACATATTTCAAAAACTAGTTGAAGGTGTTTAGGGTGATCCACTCTTTTACGGGAGTGAGCATCGCGATCGTTAAGATAGACTTTGACTATGTTCTTGAGATCATGAAATGCAAAGGTCATAGCTCATTGGAATGTTGCTCCAGCGTTCTTAAGGCCTAAAGGAATATTTTGGTATGTGAATGTACCCCAAGGGAAAATAAATTCTGTATTATGTTGGTCCTCGAGCTTGATTTGAATTTGGTTATACCCTGAAAATCCATCCATAAAAAAGAAACTTTGCTTCCTGCACATTCGTCAAGAATATGATCGATGAAGGGTGTCGGGAAGTTTTCTTTGGGATAGGATTTATTCAGATCACAAAAATCCATGCATACACGGATGGTTCCTTGTTTTTTATTCACAGGAACGGGATTGGATACCCATTTAGTCAAGGGAACCAGGTAGATAAATCCAACATTAAGCAGTTTTTCTACCTCTATCTTAATAGCATGGGCCTTCCTAGGATTGACAACTCTAAGTCATTTTCAAACATTTTTAGCATCCGGGTAGGTTTTAATCTCATGTTTGACAATCCGAGGTTCATTCCTGGTATCTCTTCATACGACTGAGCGATAACATCATGTAATTATTTGAAGAGCTCGGTGTAGATCAGCGTTTATTCTAGCGAACAATCCACACCAATGTATACATTTTCAACCTTGTCGGGAATACGAGAGATATTGAGCGTGACAGTAGGAGAGATACTCGCCATGTTTCCTTCGACATAAGTGGAGTGTGTATCAAGTGGAACTACGACATGACTGACTATCTCGCTCAAGGTAGATCTAAAATCATATTTTTCGATTCTGGCAAGCTCTGGGATAAAATAAGAGCGATGATGCATATAGTCCCATGGCTTGTCAGAACCATTCATGGTCTCTATGATAGCTTCATCTAAAGGTAAAGTCTCATCGAGGTGGTCACGTGAACAAGATGATGAAGTGTCCCACATGGGCTCTAGAACATGATCCTCCTCATCCATCTGTGAGGTAAGAGGATCTAGATCAGTGGAAGAGTCAAGAACAACTTGATACGCTATCTCTACTGTCGATA
Organism: Picea sitchensis; assembly: GCA_010110895.2. Classification (NCBI taxonomy): domain Eukaryota; kingdom Viridiplantae; phylum Streptophyta; class Pinopsida; order Pinales; family Pinaceae; genus Picea; species Picea sitchensis. The sequence goes on along the minus strand of SNQJ01S0005554.1, from coordinate 1,806 downwards.
GTTACATGGCCATTCTAGTATGTGAATTAACTTCACAAGATGTACTTGAGGAAGGTAGGGTCCAAGGATCCTTAAAATACGAAGTGCGTAAAGGAATGGACCTCGTTGACGAAGAATACCTACTGGACATGGCATTTATATGATGAATCAGTGCCATGAAGTCGAAGATACCCATAAGGGATGAATACATTCTGACATCGATATTCTCATTTGTCAGCTGATAATTATCTATCACAGGGATCAACGATCCAATAGATTCATTGGGGATAGCGTATGCAAAGGAAAAATAGTCTATCATCATGATCTTCCCATCGTGAGGAAAGAAAACAGTACAGAAGACAGACGATACAATTGCAGTCATAGGATAAGTCCAATTGCATCCTAGTAACAAGTTATATTCGAGGGGTGCATCAACCACCTCGACATCCACTTCTACCGTCTTCCCACCTAAATGGACCAGGAAGGCAAGAAGAATATTGTGACGATGAAAGGAATGACCATCAAAATAATTCAACATGGTCAGAGATTGAGAAATGGTCGGAGAACCGAGGGATTTCCAACAGATCAGGGACACCACACATGTTGCAACACCTTCATCAATAAAAATATGTTTTATGGTATACTTTGAGTAACCCATGTATATTTGGAATTCCACATGGTAAGACAAGTGAGGCTTCACATCTATTACATCAAACTTGATAAATTTAGGGCCACAAGGATCTAGAGCTCCTAACACATATAGAAAGTCATTCCTATGTGAAGGACACACTTGGAGTACCTCCATATCCAACATCGCACAAGGGGTTTGACCCGGATCCTCAACAATAGAGTAATTTTGGGTAGCTCTAGCATTAGGATTGTGGGTAGAGTGATTGCATACTCCTTTCGGAATACGAGGCGAGGGCTCTGGTTTTTCGATATGTAAGGGCGTCTCTAGAGGAGGGGGAGACTCTATAATAGGTACATTCTGTGGATAATTGTAATCATGAGACTGAGTGGATACATTAACCTCATATTTAACCATATTGATTCATAAACGATCACCATACTATGTCAGTGGGTTTTGACTCCCACTCGTTATTGGATTACTGAGATGGGGGGTGAATCAGTAATAGAGCAATTTAATCATTTTTTAACCATATAATCCAACTGTTATATCAATGTATCATTATCATCCAATAACTGCAGAGTAAATAAGCAATGAACAAATGAAAAATCATACACATACACAGTACACCAGTGTTTTACATGGAAACCCAAAGTGGGAGAAAACCACAGAATGATTTTTTTTATATGTCTTGAAGAATTACATTCATTGGAAGCACCAACTTCCTTTGTTTTCCATCTGCAATTGGAAGGAGGTTCCAACCCCCTACTTTATCAAGTTACAACCTGAGGGAAGTTCCAACTCCCTAGTTCTCTAGCTACAACCAGAAGGAGGCTACAACCCCCTATGTTCTCCGGCTACAACCGGAAGGTGGCTACAACCACCTGTCCTTGCCCCATCCAAACGCACTGAAGTAGAATTAGAATTATGGAACCACTATCACACTATCAATGTGAGATATACCATTGTAAACATGTACCAATAAACCTGAACCATGCATCAACCTGTACCTCAACCTGTAATCAACCTGTACCATAAACACGTGCATCAACCATCCACCAACTTGTACCAAACAATTTGTAATCAACTTGTACCATAAACAAGTGCAACCAACAATGTACCAAGTATGTACCAATCGTGTGTCAAGTACTCCTCAACTATGACTCATCAATATGTACCAACATCATCAACTATACACC
>SNQJ01S0005553.1:234542-264468 GCA_010110895.2 Picea sitchensis | reverse complement strand
GCATGATGTATACTATCCATCCATGGGTGTTGTATCTACATGTGCATTTTCCTTCATGTCCAAATAACTTCATCAATCGTGTGGTCCAAAACCCATGACTAGGGTTGACATCAATGACAACAACCAATCTTCCAACAAGACCAAATCCTTTACCAGGATGGGGATATAGAAAAACATGCAAGAAATGGGGACATCGTTCAATCGAGTGTCCATTACTACATAAATATCAAAGTACACCAAGGAACTTATTTTGAAACTTTTGCAAGTCAGTCGGGCATGAAGAGAAGGATTGTCGCACATTCATTTTAATGAGGGAGTGCACATCAAATGTGCATAGGATTCAGGAGGATAATGTTGGGACAGAAGGAGGTGGTCCACAATATAATAATTATAGGGGATTTAATCAAGGAAACAGAGGAAATTTTGGTAGAGGTCGAAGCAGAGGAGACAGAGGACAGATAATATGTTACAATTGTAATCAATCAGGACACTTAGCATGTGACTACCTGAATCTGTGCACAACCTGCACATACTATAGAGCATTGGACCATCCGACAGAAGACTGTACTCAAGAGGGAATCAAAACCAAAATCCAAATTAGAATGTATAGAAGATATCAACCAAAAAATGTGATGAAGGGCCTAGGATTGTAGTTGTAACGTGCGGAAGAATTAAAACAGGGGCTAATGCGACGAATTAAGGAAGATAGGCGAAGAAATGGGTCAAGAAATCCACATGACCTATGCCGATTTTTGACCCTCAACAAGAAAAGGAGACATATCAGAGGGAAAGACAAGAGATACTAGGACAAGACTGGGCAACATCAACATCATCTGTGCCTCGTGTTTGTGATCGTACTATGCCAGAGAAGCTACTTGGGAAGGTAAGTACTCTAAGAAATTTTTTGAGAAGTTGTGAGGAGTTAATGGAGGATGATACTACGTTGAATGCACTATGTGAAATGATTTTTCATTACATGCAAGACAGGGAATTTCCTATCACACAGAGGGTAGTGAATCAAGTACTACGAAAAAAGAGGACCAACAGATAATTCATATTAAGTGCACAAATTGGGGAATATGATGTGGATAACGTTATTTTAAACTTGGGATCTGACATGAATGTATTACCAAAGAAAACGTGGGAAATGATGGGGAAATTCAAGCTAATCTGGTCTCTTGTTTAGTTAAGGTTGGTGAACCAATACAATATAGTCTCAATTGGTCGATTCATGGGAGTACCTATGAACATAGATGGAGTGTGCAGTGTAGCAAACTTTGAATTCATTGAGATCATGGATTGTAGTCTACCATATCCAACACTGATGGGACTTGAGTGGGCCTTTGATAATAAAGCGATCACTCTCTGAAGAGGAGAGAAATGGTATTTGAGATAGGAGTCTTGAAATTTATTGCACCAATAGACTCGATAGAAGGAAAGAGGTACATAGAGCCAGCAAGAGGGAATGAAATTGAAAAACTATGTAGTATGACTGTGTGAATGGATGACCATGTGAACCCCACTGCAAATGTTGTGATAAGTTGGAGAATTACTAGCTCATATGCATCAAATTTAGAGGAAGGTATGGAATGTTTGCAGCAAAGGATGCATGAAATATCAACTAGACGGTGCACACACATAACTCAATCATTGCGCTAGATTGGAATGGAGCTATGTGATCCACCCAGGTATGATGGATTGAATAATATCAATTTATTTGTAAAGGCATTTGATTTGCAGGTACCTGAACAACAAAGGATATTGGCACTAGATGTTTTCCTAAAAGCTACTCCAGCCAGATGGTGGGTTGCACACAAAGAGGGAATGGAAGATTGGTCACAGTGTAGAAGACTAATGCAAATAAGATTTGGTGTCGAGGTGGAGAGTATTGCAAAGAAGTATACAAAGATGAATGACCCAGTAAGTCATATTGAGCAGTACGGGACCATATGGAGTTCAGTACTGAAGAAGGAATGGACACATAGGTTTCTACATACATTGAATACAATTACAAAGAATTGGTACTTAGAGATGGAAATGTGCAGAGAAACAACAAATTGGGACAAGCTAACTCAGAGGTTCAAAGTAACTTTTACTTTTGAACACGAATCTCCACTAGTAGATGTAACGTTACAAGTTATTCGAACAAATATCTTCTCAGAAGAAGGATTGATGGAGGTGGTACCAGTGTGCAGCACTCACAGAACTTCTATGACTGCCCATGAACTACTGGAGTGCTACATTGTCGCTAAAGAAGAACATGATGAGGAAGATTCAAGGAATGTGAAAATACCTTAAATTGAAGGAGAACATGCACTAGAAGGGCCATAACTTGAACCTACTACATACACACAACCACTAAAGACGTGAAAGGTAAACATTCGAACGACATAAAATCCAAAGTTTGTGTAGATAGGAGATTATTGGAATGATGAAACTATGGAGAAGATTAAAGATTTACTATGAAAATATCAAGATCTATTCCCAACAACATTCTCAGAGATGAAGGGGATAGTTGGGGAACTAGGCAAGATGAAGATCCCTTTGAAACCCAATGCTAAGCCGGTGTGACATAGGCCTTATAGGTTAAATTTGAAATATAAAGAGAAGGTGAAGGCAGAAATAGACACAATGCTAGCAGCAGTGATCATTGAACCGATGGTGGAATCGGAATTGATAAGTCCAATGGTAGTGCAAGATAAGAAAACATGAGGACTGGGGATTTGCATAGATTTGAGGAAGCTAAATGATGCATGTCTACATGATCCATTTCCAAGATCGTTCACTAATGAGGTACTAGAAAATGTAGGAGGGCAGGAGGGTTATTGATCCAAAAAGGATCTAAAAAGGCCAAAAATTCAAAGTTCTCGGATTCAAGAGAGACTGGCTCCATTGCATAGAGATTGAAAAATTGATTATGGTGCAACTTGAACGGGCTCAAACAGAGTATGTATGTGAAATTTATGTTGTTCGGAAGTTCTTCACAAACAAGTAAAAAGTCAACAACTCAAAGATGATGTGGCATCCCCTGAAGGTGACATGTGCCAACGTATGGTAGTGACATGTGGAAGTGTAAAACAGAGACAGGTAGCAGTGGCAGACTAGGACACATGGCAGGTTGCAGGTCTGATGGGGAAGTCGAGTGGCAAGTTGGCTATGATTGGCTGGCCAACCATAGGGTGACACGTGGCCCAATCCAGTGGTGCCACATGGCACCCTGGATCAGATCAAATGGGTTGTGGTCAAAAAAGTTATATTTATTGCAGTAATGGTAGAGTAGGACACATGGCAGGTTGCAGGTCTGACGGGGCAGTCGAGTGGCAAGCTGGCTAAGATTGGCTGGCCAACCATAGGGTGACACATGGCCCAATCCAGTGGTGCCACGTGGCACCCTGGATCAGATCAAATGGGTTGTTTTCAAAAAATTTCTATTTATCCTCCGCAGTATTCAAACATGTGACCTTGTCTAATTCAACGAACTATAACCAACGTGCTAACCAGGTAAGCAAACGTGTAACTTGTTGAAGGTGGTGGAAATATTATATTTATTTTGGTTGTTTGTTATGTGGACCATATTAAATGATGCCATATCCAAAATCATTTTCCACGATACACTCCAATCACATAAGATATTGTCACCAAACCATATATAATATGGAGCCATGTTTAAAGTTGGGCCACATTGAAATATACATATGGCTCTAATTATATGGTTAATAAACCATATTAAAAGGAATTGAATCCCATATAATATGCCACATTATAAACCAAAGTCAAGCCACGATGTTTTGTAAAACTATATTTCATGGTTATAAAATATATTGAAATATGCGTGTTGGATATAAAGTGGGTCGAGAACTTTGGTTATTGTTAGTTTTAACCATATTCAAGATCATTGTGCCATTTTTTATGGTAACAATGCAGATTTTCAGCATAAGAAAAGGAGGAAGGTTGTGATTCAACCCTAACCTCATTTCTGTTTAATCAAAAGGTTTTATCAACTCTACAACAAGCCAGATTATGCAAATTTATGCATAACAATGAATTTTATGCAAAGAAAACCAGTGAATTAACAAAACTTTAGAGGCGATTTTCAGAGGTAATACTCATCCTTTTTCAGTGTCATCAGTTGCATTAGATTTCCGAGGTCAAGCAGAATACAGTTGAACCAGTCATAGATATATTTTATGTACTTTTTATGCACTTTGAGAGGATTGAATACTTAATAAAAGAGGCCTCTCCACTGAAGACCAAGGCCCGGAGACATAGGCATTGAAGTCGAACTCCATTATCAATTTGTTGGTGTTATTCTCTTATGCTTTGTTGTTCTTATTGTTTACATTGCTTCAAAATTTCTCCACAAGCAATTTCTCATTTATATTAATGATTTAATTGGTAAAATTATTTCATTCAAACATACTTAACAATATTTTGAGCCCAAGTCATTAACAAAAACTCCTTGGACCAATTTTGGATCAAGTGGTATCATATCCTAATGACATTTGGTTGTTTTAAGTATGCACGATTACCAGGGAAAAGTTAAGGCGTGGTGAAGGAGAGCTTGTAGAAGGAGATTTTGAGATTGGCTCGAGAAGAATAAGAACTCGAGGTGAAGAGATGACTTTCGAAGGTGGTGATGAACATCCTTTTGGATAAGAGGCAGGTTTTATGGATGCATTTATGACCTTACGAGCCATGGTTGAAGAAATCTATCATGAGTTTAAGAAGTTGAGGGAAGAAAAAGAAAAACCCAAAGATGAGAAAGTGGAACCATCAAATTCAGAAAATAAAGAAGAGAGCAATGGCGAGCAAAAATACCTTACTCATTCTCTTTTAAATCCACCTGAAACTTCCTCTTCGAAACATGAATCAGAAGAAGTCTCATTCAGTTTCTTCAAATTCATCCCCATCAGTGTAGCCATGGGCTTGCAGTCTGTCATCCCGAATTTCTTCAATATCTCAATTGTGTATTTCCCCTAACTCAGGAGAATCTCATCAGTCCTCTACCACACTTCTAGTCCTAAGAAGTAGTGCATCATACCAAGGTCCTTCATCTCGAATTCAGAAGCTAATGCACGCTTGCATTCAACAATAAGGATTTCTGATTCGGTGAGGAATAAGTCATCAACATATAGGACCAAAATCAGGAAATTGTCACCAACAATGTTGTAGTATATGTTGGGATTAGCAACACTCTTCTTGAATCCCAAACTCATAAAGTATCCATCAATCTTCGCATACCATGCACGAGGTTCCTGATTTAGTCCATACAGAGATTTCTTCAACCTCTGCACATGAGACTCCTTCTCATGTATCGCGAATCCATTTGGTTGATCGATACTCTTTGGTCATGGCATATTGCCAAACCTGTTGATGTGTTTCTTCTCCCTCACAATAAGGCTCAGTATCATTGATGTGGCTCATAGTTGAAACATAGCTCAAAAATATATGTGGTCTCTTTCTCTCTTGAAATGTATCATGAGGAGATGCATGTCCCTCTTCCTCCTGCAGAGTCTGTCGAACCCATGCAGGCCTCTTCTGGACTACTGCAATGTCTATGGGAACATCAACTGGAGCTACAAGATCAACTAGATCAGTAATTGTCTCCCTCTGAACTGTTGAAGGAGGAGAAGGTATTGTCTCTTCTTTCTTCTCGCTTTCAATCTCCATGTGAGATTCTCTGGATCTTTGGAAGGCTATCTCTTCCTCAAAGGTGATATCTCTGCTAACCTCAATTTGTCTCTGACTAGGGATGTAGATCTGGTATGCCTTCGAAGATTCATTGTACCCCACAAATGTACCCTTTCTACCTGAGGGGTCTAGCTTGGTCCTCTTTTCCTTGGGTACATGAATGTATATTGGACACCCAAATGTCTTGAAGTGTCCAAGCTCAGACTTCACTCCGGTGAAACCTTATTCAAGAGTCATGTTCTTCAAAATATTATGAGGACTCTTGTTTTGAACATACAAAGTTGTCATGGATGCCTCTGCTCACAAAATCATAGGTAGATTTTGAGCATGTATCATCGCTTTGGTTGCCTCAACAATGGATATGTTCTTCCTCTCTGCAACCCCATTCTGCTGAGGGTTATAAAGAATGGTGCGCTCACTCTTGATCCTTGCCTCAATACAGAAATCACTAAAATACCTGGAGGTGTACTCTCCTCCATTATTTGATCTCAACACCTTGATCTTCCTCTCGGTCTAGTTCTCAACCTGATCTCTAAACTCTTGAAATCTCACAAGGACTCCATCCTTGGTCTTCAAGAAGTAAATCCATGTCTTTCAAGAGTGATCATTCATGAAGAGCACATAATACAATTATCCGCTCAAGGAAGCAACATATATAGGTCCACAAACATCTGTATGTATCAAGTCCAATATCTATTGTCACTGCTCGAACAGGACCCCTTGACATTCTTTCCAAGAGCACAACTTCTACAGATGCCATAAAGATCAATATGTATCTCTGGAAGGAATGTCACCATCTTCCCCAGAGCGGGAAGGGTTGTATAATGTAAATGAACAAGTCTCATGTTAGTCCCTAAAGTCGCACTTGACTATGAGAGGGCAAGCTAGGGCATCATCAGGTTATTACAATGATATTTTTTAAGGGTTTTCTGAATAGGTTTTTATAAAATGATTGAAAGTTGGTTCAACAATTCAAATAAACATATAACTCAATGTAAAAGAAAGTAAACATCCCACTGGTTTAGTAAATGTTAGTCACTTTAATAGATCATATAGTAAGGTAAATAAAGAAAGGAAGGTATGTGAGTATCTAGTTTGTCAACTCACACATGGATTTCTTATTTCAAACTATCATTAAGAAACAAGAACATGTACTTGAAAACAATCTTAATTCTGAACAAAAACTTTAAAATGTTCATTGTGTCACCCACAATCAAGAAATCATATGCATTGCAAAAGAATAATTGAATTCAAGTAAGAAAAGAAACAGATAAAGATATGAAAGAAGATCTAACCATCAACATGTCTTTGCCATTTAGTACCAATATGGAATATAGTCTTGTCTTACAGTGGTGTTTTTTACAAAAAGGGTCCTTGAATTCCCAACTAATCCCCTATATACAATCTTTCTTGCGTTTTTTTAAAGCACGCATAGTATTCATGTAGATCCTATTTCCTAGTTTACAGTTTTATAGTCGGATCATTTCAATGACTATTTCCTAGGAGAATAAAGCTCATACGATCACTTATAATGCCTATATTGTAGTAGGCTCAATAGCCAATGCAAATATAGATTAGGAAACAGTTTTAGAAAACTAGCAAATCCCACAAAAATAGGAATACTATCTTGTTGAGTTGATTCGTCTGAGATACCAAAAACTTCCATTTGAACCAAGCACTATGAACCAGATTGCTCATCTTTACTTTCTAAGTAATAACATCAACCAATCAAAGCTGAGGCAGACTCTCCTTGAATTGTCATGGTATGATGACTACAGTATCCATGGTGTCTCTCTATTTGAGCTTAGTTGTTAGCACAACATTATGCCAATATAATCTTATATTGGATTCTCTTAGCTCTTTCAGAAATGCCTTCTTCTCTTTCCTCTTCCTTTTGAAATCTTGTATCTTTTCTTACTGTTTAGCATTCCATTGCTCAACAAAAGCTTTTTCTTTCTTGAATTGCTTAATCATACTCTACAGCTCCTTTACTCTGTATTTTTTCTTCCTTGCTTCCACTTTGAATTTTGGATATTCCTCTACTGGGGTAGGTAAGTTCATGTATATAGAAGCTTGGGGTTTTCTTAGTTTAATTACATATTTTGAAGATAGCCCAAAACTAAGGTATTCTTCTTCAGTGCTGTCAGAGTCTCTAGTTTCTACAAGATCTTGCAGTTGGTCTAGTTTTTGAAAAAGATCATTTATCTCATCATTAACTACATTTGTACCTTTAAATATAGATTTAGATACTAAAGCTGACTTTGTAGTTTCCCTGGTCACAAGTCTTCTAGAGTACTATGAAATTTTCTTTCCGTTTTCTCATTTCTTCTTATGTTTCTCAGATTCCTTCTCTGTCATGTGTAAAGAAGATGCCACGACTTGTTTTTTTATCTCCTTTTAGAATCCTATGAATTGTCTACTATGATTATGAGGTTCTCCTTATTGATGGAAGGATGAAACATGGATTTTGAATTCAATCTAAATTTATTGGCAGCTCTGGTAGAATTTCTTCTAGGACATTTAGGTACAGGTGTTTTCTTCTTACTCGGTTTCTTATCTTTTGCAGTCTTCTTGCCTGTAGGTTGTTGCTTCTCTTTAGATGGACTTTGAGTTGGACTTGTGATGTAATCTTCATGTTCATCAAATTCCCTTTTTATATCTACATCAAGATGGATATTAGTCTCTTCATCCATTTTAGGTTTCTTACCTCGACTGGTAGTGCCTTTCTCATTAATTCTACCCATAGGAAAATCACCAACAACTTGTTGAGTTTGTTGATTAAGGTTGGTTGTCATTGATGCCAACCCTTGAAGAAAGTCTGGTAGCACAAAGGTTTGGGTAATGGACCTAATTTTGTTTGATGTAAATATGACTCATTATTGTCGTGTCATGGTTGATTAGAAGTACAAACAGATGAACTCCAAAGTGGTCCCCTTATGGTGAAAGCCCTCACGGGAATATGCTTTGTGCATTGAGTTATCCTAGAAGTATGGTTAGATAACCCATGCTTAATTGTGAAATAATGAGATGAAGCTCAGTGAATTTTCTAGTGAAACTATCCTAGATGGATAGTGCTTGTCATGCCATCTCCGGCGGTATGTGGAACATCACATAACTTCTCATGGTTAGAGAGTTATGGCCATATGAAGTTGGAGGACACTCATGAATCATATAGAAGCCCCAAAAAGTCAAAGTGTTTGCAAAATAAATTATTTAAATAATAAAGTAAATGGAGAACTCCCTAAAATAAGGAAAGTGTAATGCTACATGAAATTATAAATAAGAGGCAAAGCTCTCTCATTTAATCACACTTGAACAGATTGAATATCTTTTGTTGTGTGAGGCTTATTGCAAGTACTCATTGATACATTTGAAGTTGTGAAAGACTGAGGTAGTACGAAGGGTTGACGGTGAAATTCTCAGAATTACAGTGAATACAAAAAACCCTAGTTTCTTAGGCGTACGCGAGCTAACAGTGTATTAGGGTGTGTATAGTATGCGGGCTGGCAGTGTATAAGGGTGCGTACATACATGGGTGGGTAGTGTATCAGGGTGCATACATGTTGGTAAATCCATGGAAACTTGAAGAGATGAAGACGTAGAGGTTCTAGATTCTGAGATCAAGCTCCCATGAAGGTCTACAGTTCTTAGATACATCATATCTATCCATTGGTTCAAAAGGTATGTCTTATTTCTACAAATAGTTGGATTTTGATGTATGCATGAGAAATGGTTAAAGAGATTTGAGGATTCTCCCTAGAGAGACTAGTGGTTGCATGGGATCTTCTACATAAGTAAGATCTATAGAAATACAGTGCTAGCATATTTATCATTGATACTTATTGTTGAGGCACATCTTGTATTTCTTGGAATATGGCTAAGGGTTTTTGTGGTACATGGTTGAGAGCTTTTATTTGTGAAGTGGTTGATGTATTGAGAGGTTGAATATCAGAAAGGGTTTGATGACTAGATCATGTGAGGTTTATTATACTTGTATTACACACACCTATATGGCACATGACTAGAGAGAGATATATATGCAATGGGTAAATATTATGTATGAGGATGCATGCACAGGATACAGTTACAGTCTGGATACAGTGATATGTTACAGATCTATGTGAAAGAAGTTACATAGGGTCAAAAGTTTTTCAGAGAAAGGAAACCCTAGTTTTTGGAAGGCATACGTAGGTTGCATAACAGTTTGGTCACGTACATATGCGGGTTGCATAACAGAAAGGGCATGTACATACACATCCTGCAGCACTACAGGTCGCGTACCTATTGTATTTTTGTTGATACATGTTCAGTTATGGTATAGATTGATTACAGAGCAGTTGTGCAAGTTAGATGTAGGTCAGTAGTACAGATTGATATAGTTGTATATCTCACAGTGATAGTGTGACAGTGGTTCCATAATCTACTTCTATGTCAGGGCGATTGGATGGGGAAAGGACAGGTGGTTGTAGCCACCTTCCGGTTGTAGCTGGAAAACATAGGGGGTTGTAGCCTCCTTCTGGTTGTAGCTAGAGAATTGGGGAGTTGGAGCTTCCCTCGGGTTGTAGCCTGAGAAACTAGCAAGTTGGAGCCTCCTTCCAGTTGCAGCTGGAAAACAAAAGAAGTTAGTGCTTCCATTGAATGTAATTCTCAAGACATATAAGAAAAAGCATTACGTGGTTTTCTCCCGTTTTGGGTTTCCACGTAAAAACATTGGTGTGTTGTGTATGTGTGTGATTTCTCTTTTGTTCATTGTTTATTAACTCTGTAACTATTGGATGATAATGCTACATTGATACAACACTTGTATTTTTGGTGAAAATGGATTAAATTTCTTTATTACCGATTCACCCCCCCTCTCAGTAATCCAACAAAGTTTGTAATTTTCTCTTGCCAGTACGAGTTACACTAGCTGCAAGGGAATTTTCTTTCATCAAAACCTCGGTGGCTTGAGAGGTATGTTTCTGTTTTACAGGTTTCTTCTCCTTGACAATTTTAGACTTAGTTTCCTTTAGATTAGGATTTAATAACTGGATTAACAAGACCCAATATCTTTGAACTTCATTTAAGGAAAATATTACTAATGTTATGATCAACCCTTGATGAAAAAGATTGTTTTTTGTTGTGGAAGGATGTGAATGGATCCTATTAGACATCTTGGATAAACCTTTTAATAATAAATAGGGTAGGTTAAGAGGGTAATCACCATTTACATGGATCAACAGTCTAATATGATAGAGATGGACCAGACAAAACCTGCCTTCACATGTAATGTACCCATGCATAATCAACAAAGAAGTGTGCCATTCTTTCCTTACCCAATTGTGTAGCATACCCTGGCTCTAGTTAGGGTTTTTCTTTTCTGGAATTAAAAATTGATTCAAAAATTCCATGACAAAATTTTCCTTCCTCCACCATCTTTCCCCATATACTGGTAACCTGCAAGCTTTAGCAATGGAATGCTTCGTCACGTGCATCAGAAGTTTTCCAACCACAGATTCGAAACCATTGAAATTCTGTGCAAATTTCATAGAGATGTGTTCGTCGTGTCCTGTTGGCAGCCATATTAATTCCTATCTTCTTCCTTACAAGCTACCTACACAAGGGTTTTGAACCCTCAATACTCGTCGCAACTTTTTAAAACGACACCATTATCTTTCACTTTTGCATACCTGTTTTCGTTTTCATTTTCACGACTGCAAGCGTGAAAACCCACAGTTGGAATTCATGTTGATTGCATTAAAATGATCTTTTGGATTGTTATGAACCTATTTGTTTATGTGGTCATAACTCTTTGAATTCAAACACACCACTGGTCACATATTTATCAAAAACATCCAATATTTATGCATTTGACTATTGTTAATATGACGTCAATTTACATAAACTTCGATGCAATGGTTTGATTGAACACATTAATTTTTGGGTCAAATCATGGTTCATTTGACATGTTGTTTAAAATTGTTTTTGATATGAACTATTGTGATTTGAATGTAACATTTTACCAATGCGTCATCGATTATACAACCCGACATGATATTCTTGCATGGTTCCAATTTACTCCACCACCCTCGCACGCATAAGCATTAATGCTCTGTCTTGCATTTCAGGTTGCCTTTGCTTGTTTTGGGGAAGCCTCGGGAAAAATAGTTATATGTCTACCCTGTCAAACTCTATCGTCGATTACCCTATTGATTTTGTGCTATTAGCTATGGCTCTTGTAGTGTGAATCGAGCCCAATAGTGTCCAAACTTTGTTGTTGTTTGATAACGCCCGAGAGGACCTAGAGAGGAATGGTTGGTTGGTTTTTATTGAGAAGTTCGAGGGTTTGAACCTGGCAGTCGCTCAGCAATTTGCACTTACATTCGATGGGTGCAGAGCCAAAATTGGGGACATCCAGCTCGAAGTGAATGAGGGTTTCCTTAGCTCAACCACTGGTCTGCCAGCCAAGGGACAAAGATGGTTTAAAAATTCGAAGGTTGACGAAGTACCATGGCCACTGTTGTTTAACTCAAGGAAGATCAACGGTTGCGAAAAAGGTATGCCTGTTACAGCTCTTAAGTCTAGATGGCATGATTTGTTGGCTATTATCAAGCAGTTTGTTACATGCGAGGGTAGATACGGTCTAGTTTTCCTTTACCACCTACGGTTGCTCATGAGTTTCATAGATTTTCCCTTAAATATGCCACATTTCCTCCTTCGGAGTTTATATAAATTGGCTAAATGTTTCAAGAGGGAGAAAGCCGACTCCAGCCTCTTCCACCACTGTTTAATTAAAATTATTGTGATTTATCAGTTGAAGTTGAATGGTGATTGTTGGGACACTTTCTTGTTGAGGAATGGTTTTGCCAGTCCTAAAATTGGACAAGTTGACAATTCTTTTGTTACAGAAACCCTTATCGGGCATATCATTCCCCCTCCTACGCTCTTGCCCTCTGTTGAACCCTCAACCTACCCGAACGATGCCCAACCCGACACCCTGCCTGACTCATGTACAAAAGACGGTGGTAAACCTGTTAAGAGGTCTACAAAGAAAAAGGGTAAAAGTTACAGTGATATCAATTGCAAAGGTAAAAAGGTCATGTGTTGGGTATCAAGGTGTGCTCGTAACAAACCTAAAGAAAACACATACCAAAAACCAATTCTGTTAAGTGAAGATTCTGATTCCAAAATCGAATGATTTCTGACCGAAGAGTACCCATACTCACACGGCCTTTGTTCAGTTAAGCCCTATGAATATGTGACGAATCTCCCACCGTGCCTTAGAGATGACCCCAACTTCCCCGGGATCAAACTCGACGAAGGAACTATTATTCGATTAAGAAGTTCTTCACCTGTAATTACACGGCCTGATCAACCACAATGCGACGAATGTAAGTCGTGGCTCGACCGATATTATACAGACATCTCTTTGCTCCAATCCTGAATCAAGTCCTTGGAGGACCGAGTAAATGTGCTAACCAAAGAAAATGACAGATTGTAAGCTAATGATAAAAGGTAGAAGACCACAAGCTCTATTGTTTTCAAAAATGTAGAGGTGGCCACTGCCATTGTCAATTCAAAAATAGCTTGATCAAATCGAATCCCTGAAACCGAGGTATGGTATCTCAAGAGTGATTTTAAAATGATTTTGTTTGTGTTGAATTAGCATATAGGATTTTTTGGCTCAAATCGCATCCATTTCTGTTTTGATTCAATGATAAAACTCGATTCTGTCTATAATAATAACTAGCTACATAATTGTGAGATTCTGTAGCTAGTCATTAAAATTTGAATTCTTTGATTTTAAAACTAAAACACAATCTGAAATCGTGTATTCTTGTTCATTTACAGGTACATACGAATTTTAAAGGAAATTGGATTACTAGGGGCATTTCTGAACATTCTATTTCCTTACATGGTTTTAGATTAGGTTGTTAGTTTTAGATAGGAATAGGAATTTGGGAGATTGTATTTCCCACGATTTTTGGAACAACTTTGATAATTTTCACAAGGAATGTTTTGATCCTGTGGCCTTTATATATGTATTATTTTTGTAAACAAAGACCATCGCTGCTTGGGAGAATAAACTATGGATTTTTGATTATCAGACTTGAATGAAAGTGGATATTTGCATGACTTTAGCTTTAACATATCATATTTTTGTTCAAGTTTTGTTCATTTCAATTTGTAATCAAATTTTTGACTACTTTAGATATCATAATTTGTTACAGGTTGATGTGATGGGATTTAAATAGTGTCCATATTTTATTCCTCTCATTTTATATACAACAAACAATCTGTTTACATTTGATAATTAGAAGGTTGATCTTCTTTGTTCAATGAACAGTTATATACAAATTGTCATACTCAGATTTATCTTAATATGATCGTTTGTTAAATGATAAATTGTTGTCGCCACATATCTTACTTGTTCTTCCATTAGCATTCAAAGTGTTGTTGTTTCGTGTTTACGTGAAGTATCGAAAAATCTGGTGCGGGTTGGCCTCGTCAAACAGCGAACATAGATGCTATGCACAGGACGAATAGGACATGAAATTTCAGATCAGTTTGCTAGCTTCATTTTAATAGTTTAATTAATATAAGAATTGTTGTAGTTTAGATACACAGTACAGATTGTTATTATTATTTCTCAACTAGATAGTTGTCATTTCATTTCCTGTTTATAAAAGTTATAAAAAAAAAAATCAAAAATACTGAACAATAGCTTTGTTGTCAATTCATATATGATTTTCGCAAGTTTTCGATTAAAAATTTGGAATTTGTGAATACTGTACATATAATAGAAATATAAATATATCTATGCACTGTATATTTACCAAGTAGAACTATTATTCTGTTAGCCAGTAAAACTGTAAATATATATTAGATTTGTATATAGTTTGCAGCAGCTGTTTTTCACTTAGATTAGTTTCTCTAGCTTAGTTTTTTTTCACTTTCCTAGGACTTAGATCGACCAACGGAGCCACTAAACCCATCGGAGTGGATTAATCCAAATGGCTTGGGTTATTTAGACAACCCCGGACCGGATTCACTCCTCCAGTTGACGAGTGGTCAATTTCGCCCGTCAACATGTCCCTGGAACGTTGAGAAGATGTCGAACCAACCAGCATCCTTGAATTTTTGGGCCATCTAAGGAAATTCTTCAAGCAATTGTGTACCCTCAGGCTCCATTCTAGTTATTTGGCCACTATTTTTGGGCGCCATATCACTGATACAATCCTATAGAAAATTCTGAGAAGGTCGAGGGTCTAATTTCCAACTTTCAAGGGCTGTTGAAAACTGAAAGTTATCTCTTTACCTGCAAACCATGCTTAGATTAACAGTCATACTAAAATAGGCAAATAACAATGTAATTCATATGGAATGATAATCGGGCGTGTTGATTTGATGTTGAGGTGGCGAGTACAGCTCAATTCGGTGAATTTAGTTGTCATCATAAGAATAGCAACTTAAAATAGATCATAAAGAGATGTGCAGATCCTCTAATAATGATTTTGAACGTTAGAACATGATCTGGGTAGGGTGGCACATGCGTAACAATGATTACTCACAGCACTGCAAGAATAGCATTATTCTTGCAGTGCCTTTTCCAACTTGACAAAATTTGAAAATTCAAATGATGAAAATACAAGTGATGTGAAAAAAATATTTCATATCATATCCTAATCTTCAAAAACTTCAAAATCATTTCAAATGTGCATAAAAAGATTAAAAAATAATCTTTCAAGCCAAGAGGGAAAACATAGTTTAACAGAAAATCATGGAAAATAAGTAAAACAGGGACTAGGGACACCCAATCAGTCAAAAACAAGGTTAAGGACTAACACTGGCTCCTTCTGGGGATAAAGATTCATGATAAAGCTTTAAGAATTGTTGACCAATGCCTTCATATCCTTTTGATTCACTTTATTTCCATGTTCTGTCATCCTTTATTCAAAGCCAAAAAACTGTAAATAAACAATTCCATTGGGTATATGGAGGCTATATTTGAGATTAAAAAAATAACTCCTACTGTACAAAATGAACTCTCTGACTGCTTTTAAAGGAAATAATGTTTCAGGAATATCCCATTTACTGGGCCTCCTAAAATCTCACTATCATCCAAATTATGTAAGAGAAATTTATTATTGTTCATGACCCTGGCTACTTTGAAAGTACCATACCATAAGTTGTCAAACTTACCATGTTTAGCTTTGTCCTCTCTTCTAGCATCCTATCTCAATACAAGATCTCCCTCTTTGAAAGTATCCTTCTTTGTCTTTTTATCAAACGTTGCTTTGACTTTGCTTTGATGAATAACAGCTTTCTGATCCAAATTTTTTCTAGTTTGTTGAACCTCTATCATTTGGAAAACTCTCCTTTAAATGTAATTAGGTTCTTTTAACTCCTCTTGTAGAATTTTAAGAATAGGTAAACCCAATTGAGTTGGAAAGACAACCTCGGTTCCGTACACAATTTGGAAATGGCAGGTTCCAATAGATTTCTTATTACTGATCCGATCAGCCCATAGGGAAAATTTTAATTTGGAATATCGTGACCTTTTGTTTTCTGTAAGTAATACTTTGATAATCCTTATGAGGCTTTTATTGGATGATTATGCTAACCCATTGCCTTGGGGATAGTAAGGAGTGGAATGTAACAATTTGATGTTATATTTATTGCAAAAATCAACCATTAAATTTGATTTGAAAGCTTGAGCATTGTCAGTAACCAGCTTCTTAGGACAACCAAATCTAGAAAAAGTATGCCCTTCAAGAAAATCCATGATTACCTTGTTTGTTGCATTTCAGGTTGGGATTGCTTCAATCCACTTGGTAAAGTAATATGTGGTTGTGAGTATCCATTTATGTTGTGCAGAAAAGGGAGGATGAATTTATCCAATGAAATCTAGGCCCCATTGTTGAAAAGGTCCATCAGCTATGATAGGTTTTAAAGGTAGAGACATAAGTTTCTATTTTCCTGCAAACTTTTGACATGGTTCACATGCCCTTACTTGAGTAAATATGTCATAAAATGGTACTGGACAATAGTAGCTTGCTCTTAAAATTTTGAAAGCAGTGGCTTTCCAATGGTGATGTCCCCCACAAACACCCTGGTGTAAATCACATAAAATTTGTTTTGCTTCCTCTTCATCAACACACCTTAACATAATTCCATTAGGATCTTTCCAAAACAACATTTGATCAATAATGTAATATTTCACTGATTTTAATTTAAGTGATCTGAACTTGGATTTATCTAAATCAGGAGGAGACTGAAGATTTAGCAAAAAAAAGATAATATCTTTGTACCATGGTCAGGAAAAATATTTGTTTCTTACGTGTGAGCCATTTTCCTCAATCTGAAATGATGAATTCTTTGATTTGTTGGATAAAATATATAATCCAATTTCTTTGCAATTTGACTCTGTCATCAATTTGGAAAGGCCTTGTCCTTTTATTAACTGAGTGGGCTTTATAGTCAAGTTGTATTCCAAAATTTTAGTTATCCACTTCTCCCTCTTTCCTTCACAATCAGGTTGGACGAAAATTTCTTTAACTGCACTACTTGGAACATATGCAGTAATCTCATATTGTAGGACATATGCCCTGAAATATTTTAAAGCCTTCACCAGAGCATATGCTTGTTTTTCCATAATATCATATTTTAGTTCAGAATCCCTGAGAGTCTTGCTGAATAAAGAGATAGGTTGCTCATACCCTTGGTCATTTCTTTGTAAGAGAACAACAACTATAATGTCTTCAAAGGCAAATGAAAAAATTAAAAACTCCTTAGAGTAATTAGGGTTGATGAGGACATGTGCCTGGATTAGATCCTGCTTAATCTTTTCAAAAGATTATTTGGCTTTTGGTATCCATTTTATTTATGCATCCTTCTTCAACATATCAGTAATATACTTGTTGATTTCTGCAAAATTTATTATAAATCTTCTTAAGAAATTGATTTTACCTATGAAAGATTGGATAAACTTCTTGTTTCTTGGAATGTCTATCTATTGAATGGCCTTTACTCTTTCAGGATCTATCTTGATTTCTTCTGGTGAAATAACATGTCCTAAATGTTTTCCTTCTTCCATGGAAAAATGAGATTTTTTAGGATTTAATGATATACCATAAAATAGTATATCAAGCACTAGGGTTGTGATGATATACCATAAAGTTTTCCTCCTTCCATGGAAAAATATTATTTTTTAGGGTTGTGATGAAGCATACTAAAATCAACACTTTGCTAGATAGCAGGTAGATCCAACCATGCTATGCTTCAATAGACAGTGACACAACAACCTGAGGTTTTGTCATGTGAGCATGTCAATAAGGTCAAACATATTGGTTTGTTATCATTAATATCTTTGTTTTTATTATCGTTGCTAATGTTTTCTACATGGATAGTAGCGGAAGCAATGAATGCAAAAAGATGTGGACCAATGAAAATGGATAAAAATATATTTTTAGTTGTTATGGTTATTATACAACTGATTGTAATGAGACAGGGGCACCGGAAAGTGTGGATAGATAAAGGACAAGTGGGAAGGAAAATCCTGCACTTAGTGTCTGATTAAGAACCTTTTGGAGGACCAAAAGGTATCAGTGGGGAGGAATGATCCAAAAAGGATCTAAAAAGGCCAAAAATTCAAAGTTCTCATATTCAAGCGAGACTAGCGCCATTGCATAAAGCTCAAAAAATCGATTTTGGTGCAACTTGAAGGAGCTCAAATGAATTATGTATGTGGAAGTTATGTTGTTCTGAAGTTCTGCACAAACATGCAAAAAGTCAACATGTCAAAGATGACGGGGTAGCTCCTGAAGGTGACACGTGGAAACATACGGTCATGACATGTGGTAGTGAAGAACATAGACAGGTGGAAGTGACAGAGTTGGACACATGGCAAGTTGCAATTCTGACTGGGAAATCGAGTGGCAAGCTGACTAGGATTGGCTGGCCAACCATAGGGTGACACATGACCCAATCCAGTGGTGCCATGTGGTACCCTAGATCAGGCCAAATGGGTCATGGTCAAAACAGTTCTATTTATCCTCCACAGGATTTGAACTTGTGACCTTGTCTAATTCAACAAACTATAACCAACGTGCTAACAAGGTAAGCAAACATGTAACTTGATGAAGGCAATGGCAATATTATATTTAGTGTGGTTGTTTGTTATGTGTACCATATTAAATGATTCCATATCCGAAATCCTTTTCCATGATACGCTCCAACAACATACGATATGGTTACCAAACCATATATAAAATGGAGCCACGTTTAAAGTTGGGCCACATTGAAATATACATATGGCTCTAATTATATGGTTAATAAACCATATTAAAAGAAATTGAATCCCATATAATATGCCACATTATAAACCAAAGTCAAGCCACAATGTGTTGTAAAACCATATTTCATGGTTATAAAATATATTGAAATATGCGCGTTGGATATAAAGTGGGTCAAGAACTTTGGTTATTGTTAGTTTTAACCATATTCAAGATAATTATGCCATATTTTATGGTAACAACACAAATTTCCAGCATAAGTAAAGGAGGAAGGTTGGGATTTGACCCCAACCTCATTTCTATTTAATCAAAAGGTTTTATCAACTCTACAACGGGCGAGATTATGCAAGTTTATGAAAAACAATGACTTTTATGCAGAGAAAAACAACGAATTAACAAAACTTTGGAGGCCATTTCCAGAGGCAAACTTAGCCTTTTTCAATGTCGTCAGTTGCATTAGATTTTCGAGTTCAATCAGAATACAACTGAACCAGTCAGAGATCTATTTTATGTACCTTTGATGTAATTTGAGAGAATTGGAGAATTAATAAAAGAAGCCTCCCCATTGAAAACCAAGGCCTGGAGACGTAGGCATTGAAGCCAAACTTTGTTATCAATTTGTTGGTGTTATTATCTTATGGTTTGTTGTTCTTGTTGTTTACATTGTTGCAAAATTTATCCACAACCATTTTCTCATTTTTATTAACGCTTTAATTGGTAAAATTATTTCATGCAAACATACCTAACAATATTTTGAGCCAAAGTCATTAACGAAAACTCCTTGGAATGATTTTGGATCACCTATTCATTCACAGATGGCTTCTCAAGGTACAATCAGATAAATATTGCGCAGGAAGACAGGTATAAGACGACTTTTGCGACAGAGTGGGGAGGTTATCAATACACATTGATGCCCTTTGGACTGAAGAATGCACTTGCAGTTTTTTCAAGAGTTGTGGTTGTCGCCTTTAAGGAATTTATTCATAAGTTCCTTGAAGTGTATTTAGACGATTGGACTGTATTTAGATTATTGAGAGATCACATAAAAGTTCTCAGGTTAATGTTGGATAGGTGTCGACAATGTCAAATTTCACTGACTTTGAAGAAATGTATTTTCTGTGTGCCTTTTGGAATTTTGTTGGGCCATGTAATATGCAAGAAGTGCTTATTAGTGGATCCTACCAAGATTGCAGTAATTCTAGAATTACAACCACCTACATCAGTTGAACAACTACGGGAAAATATGGGTCACATAGGATATTGCAAGAAATTCATCAAAGGTTACGCATAGATTACATCACCTATGGAGAAGTTGTTGAAGAAGAAAACTAAGATCTAGTGGAATGAAGATTGTCAGAAGATTTTGGATACCTTGAAACATAAAGTGGTGACCGCGCCCATATCGATCTTACCAAATTGGAACAAGGAGTTCGATGTTGATGTAGATGTGTCATCCATAGCTTTGGGCGTGATAGTATCTCAAACAGGGGAAGGAGACATAGATCACCCAATTTCTTTTGCAAGTAGGAAGTTGTCCATAGAAAAGAAGAATTATACTACCACAAAACGGGAAGGATTGGAAATGGTATATGCACTGCAGAAGTTTAGACATTATTTATTGGGTTCTCATTTTAAGATGTATATTAACCATTCTACACTAAAATACTTATTGAACAAGCTAGTATTGGGGGGGAGAATATGCAGGTGGTTACTGATGTTTTGGGAATACAATTTTGAGATTATTGTGAAACTAGGGAAGTTGAATGCATGACCAGATCATTTATCACACATATTATCAAGAGAAGATGCAGATAATCTTGATGACATCTTACCAGATGCAAAACTATTTCTAGTTAAAATGGTGGATGACTACTTCAAAGACATTGTGCAGTTTCTAAATACAAAAATGGCCCCATCAGACATGACAGTTGTGCAAAAGAAACAATTAGTAGTTAAAACAGCAAACTATCAACTCATTATAGGGAATTTATACAAGTTAGGTGCAAATGGAATACTGAGACAATGTGTGATCGATCATGAAAGGAATATGATCCTCACAGAAGTGTATGAAGGGATTGCAAGAGGACATTATGCAGGTAAAGAAACTGTGCAGAAGATTCTATGCACAGGGATTTGGTGGCATACACTTCATAAAGATGTTAAAGAATATTGTTAGGCATGTGATGTATGTCAAAGGGTGGGAAATCCATCGAGGAGGGATGAGATGTCTCCGTACCCACAGGTTACATTGCAAGGGTTTGATAAATGGGCAATAGAATTTGTTGAAACAATCAACCCATCAATGAGAATATTAGGATCTAGGTACATAATCACTGCGACAGAGTATTTGACCAAATGGGCAGAAGCAGCATGAGTCATAGATTTCAGTACGAAGACTATTGTGTTGTTCCTATTTGAGAATGTAATCACACAATTTGGGTGCTTGCACACACTAATTATTGATTAGGGAACACGTTTTTTGAATAAGACAATTGCAACATTGACTGAGGAATTTCAAATCCATCATCGGAAGAGTATGTCGTATCACCCTTAGGCCAATGTAACACTAGAAGATTTTAATAAAATTATGGAAAATGCTTTGACAAAGATCTGCAATGTAGGAAGAGATGATTGGGACTTAAGGGTTCCTGCAATTTTATGGGCCTACGGGACTACAAGCAAAAAGTTGACAGGACAAACACCTTTTAGGTTGGTCTATGGCCAAGAAGCAGTGATGTTGATGGAGTTTATTATGCCTAGCCTGCACGTTGCAGCAATTACTGATCTTTCAGATTTTGGCGCAATGGAGGAAAGGTTGTCACGGTTGCTACATCTTGAAGAAGATCTCTTTATCACATGATTCCATCAGCAAGTTCAGAAGGCAAAATAAAAGGCATGGAATGATAAACACATCAAACAGAAAAATATTCAAGTGGGAGACTTAGTATTACTCTATGACAGTAAGTTCATGCATCATCCAGGAAAGTTTCAAATTCATTGGTTGGGACCATATGTAATTCAACATGTGACAGAGGTAGGTGTTACACAGTTGAAAACCTTGAATGGAGAAGCCCTTGGAGGAATGGTGAATGAAATTTGGCTCAAACTCTATAGAGATGGCCGACCATTCACACAGTGATCTAAAGTGCACAAGAACACATGTATCATAGTAGTTGTACTATAGTAGGAAGGTGAAATATAAAAAAATAAACAAAAAGTAGAAAAAGGAAGAAAACAAATAAAAAGTGGGAAAACAAGAACAAATACAAGAGTATATAGGAAGAAATATCATGCAGAAAAAGAGAGTATAGCATAGATAACATAAATGACACAAAGGCAGTTAAGTTTCCGAAAAATTCACAAGCAGGAAAAGATCGTTAAGGGCATTAAAGCACAGAAACGACGGTTAAAAAACTATAAATGACAAAATGTCATGGAAACGTGTAAGCATAAATAGAAGGCGTCGCCGAGGATCGGGACAGACTGGCAGATCAAAGGAAAAATATGACAAAGGATTTGGCATTAATTCCAAAGAAAGGAAATCATTGATTACAAATTATGAATGGATTCGACATTTACATTGGGCGCGAAAGTAATTATACAGTTGTCAAAGGGTGATAAAAATGCATAAGGGCCCGACGGGAAAGGTTATTTGCAATTACTTAGAGATGTGAGCATACAGAGCATACAGATCTGAACCATACCCAACACAGAGTAGGGAAAGAAACCTGTCATAGAAAACAATAGCCCCACCAAAAGTTGGAGCACCAGCAACAACAACAGCAATAGGAAAGCAACCAAAGAGACCACCAGTTTCACTAGTGTTCATGGAAACACCCAGAGCTTCGGCCTCATAGTAAAGTTTTCATAGGGACTATATACCACCTGTTGAATTTTTAATGGTTACTCAAGCACATGTATTTCTTTTCAATTTAGCATGAACTTGAACCATAAACAATGCACCAATAAAATAGTTGTAGTAACCAACATCACAAGAAGAATAACCATGCACAAGACACAAGAAGTTATCCTGGAAAAACACTTCTCAACTAAAGGAAAAACCCAGCAACCCTTTGTTATATTTCCAAGAGAAGAAACCCTCTCCACCAAAAATATGGGTGCCAACAAAGGTGGCCCTCAAGACAAAACCCTAGCACACACAATAGGATTCTCTATGACCAAGAAAGATAGCGCATAAGAAGTGCACACTAAATTACAGCTCTCCAAGTAATGTGTTGTGAGTGAGTGAGATGATCCTCAATGGGGATCTATCTCTCTAATATATACATGACTTAACTCAATGAATAGACATGTCTATTGGCACAATAGGGCCAACTTGTACAACTCAATAATACAATTAGTATTTTACATAATATTAATTTTCTTTACATGGTAGGGCCGACTTGTACCCTTCACAATACAAATTAAGGATTTACAATAGTGCTCTTCCACTAGGGACAAGTCCACATGTGCTCAACCACAAGGGACATCACTCATAACAGATCAACTCAACTAAATCCATAGGAGAACGAAATTGAGAGCCATCTCAAGTCGACTCAACTAAGTCCATAGGAGTATGACATGAGACAATCTCAATTCATCTCAACTCAGTCCAGAGGAGCATGAAAAAGATACCAACACAAGTCATCTCAACTTAGTCCACAGGAGTACGACACACCTATCACACAGGTGTTCTCACATATCATCTCAACTCAATCTAGAGGAGTACGATCTAAAGAATTCCTCATGAAGTTTCAATCATCAACACTCCCTCTCAGCTAGGGAGGCATTCTTCACTAGGCCAAGTCTCTCATGGAAGTACTCGAACTTCGTCCTGGAAAGTGGTTTGGTGAAGACATATGCAACTTGCGGATGTGTAGAAATGTATTTCACATGTATTTCTTTCCTCTGCACCATATCTCTGATGTAATGGTATTCTACCTCGATGTGCTTTGATTTATCGTGAAACATAGGATTCTCTGAGAGCTTCACATAGCTCTGGTTATCGCAATGGATAACAGTGGAATCCATCTCATGTACAAATAAGTATGTAAGGAGCTTGAGAAGCCACACTACTTCGTGGACTACCACACACAATGCAATGCACTCTACTTCTGCAGTACTCAAAGCCACAGAAGTCTATTTCCTGTTGCACCAAGAAACCATGGCAGATCCCAAGGTAAAAAAAATACAGGAGGTACTCTTCCGGTCCACTGCACTCCCTACCCAATCTACATTGGCATATCCCTGCAATCTCATGTCTACATTGGAGGAATATCTCGGTTCATAACCAACTGTGCCTCGTAAATATCTCAACACATGCTTTGCTATTATCCAGTGTGTATGTCTCGACTGACTCATAAACTGACTGAGTACACTCACTACATATCTTATATCATGTCTGGTCTTAACCAGATACATCAATGATACAATCATTTGTCTATAAAGATGTGGATCAATCTCACCTAAATCAGAAGAAGTCTCGTTCAGTTTCTTCAGATTCATCCCCATCGGTGTAGCCATGGGCTTACAGTCTGTCATACCGAATTTCTTCAATATCTCAATTGTGTATTTCCCCTAACTTGGGAGAATCTCATCAGTCCTCTGCCACACTTCTACTCCCAATAAGTAGTGCATCATACCAAGGTCCTTCATCTCGAATTCAGAACCTAATGCACGCTTGCATTCAACAATAAGGATTTTTGATTCGGTGAGGAATAAGTCATCAACATATAGGACCAAAATCAGGAAATCATCACCAACAATGTTGTAGTATAGGTTAGGATCAACAACACTCTTCCTGAATCCCAAACTCATCAAGTATCCATCAATCTTCTCATACCATGCACGAGGTGCATGATTTAGTCCATACATGGATTTCTTCAACCTGCACACATGAGACTCCTTCTCATATATCATGAATCCATTTGGTTGTTTGATACTCTTCGATCATGGCATCTTGCCAAACCTGTTGACCTACTACTTCTCCATGACAAAAAGGCTTAGTATCAACGATTAGGCTCATAGTTGAAACATAGCTCTAAAATATTTGTGGTCTCTTTCTCTCTCGAAATGTACCACGAGGAGATGCATATCCCTCTTCCTCCTACAGAGTCTGTCGAACCCATGTAGACCTTTTATGGCCTAGTGCAATGTCTCTAGGAACATCAACTAGAGCTACAAGATCAACTAGATTAGTAATTGTCTCCCTCTGAACTGTTGAAGGAGGAGAAGGTATTGTCTCTTCTTTCTTCTCGCTTTCAATCTCCATGTGAGATTCTCTGGATCTTTGGAAGGATATCTCTTCCTCAAAGGTGATATCTCTGCTAACCTCGATTTGTCTCTGGCCAGGGATGTAGATCTGGTATGCCTTTGAAGATTCATTGTACCCCACAAATGTACCTTTTATGCCTGAAGGGTCTAGCTTGGTCATCTTTTCCTTGAGTACATGAATGTATATTGGACACCCAAATGTCTTGAAGTGTCCAACCTCAGGCTTCACTCCAGTGAAATATTCTTCGGGAGTCATGTTCTTCAAAATATTATGAGGACTCTTGTTATGAACGTACACAGTTTTCATCAATGCCTCTGCCCACAAAATCATACATAGATTCTGATCATGTATCATCGCTTTGGTTGCCTCAACAATGGATATGTTCTTCCTCTCTGCAACCCCATTCTGCTGAGGGTTATAAAGAATGGTGTGCTCCCTCTTGATCCCTACCTCAATACAGAAATCACTGAAATCCTTGGAGGTGTACTTTCCTCCATTATCTGATCTCATCACCTTGATCTTCCTCCCGGTCTAGTTCTCAATCCAAGCTCTAAACTCTTGAAACATCACAAGGACTCCATCCTTGGTCTTCAAGAAGTAAATCCACGTCTTTCAAGAGTGATCATTCATGAAGAGCACATAGTACAAGTATCTTCTCAAGGAAACAACATACATAGGTCCACAAACATTTGTATGTATCAAGTCCAATATCTACTGTCACTTCTCAAAAAGGACCCCTTGAAATTCTTTCCAAGATCACAACTTCTACAGATGCCATCAAGCTCGATATGTATCTCTGGAAGGTCGGTCACCATCTTCCCTAGAGAGGGAAGGGTTGTATAATGTAAATGAACAATTCTCATGTTAGTCCCTAAAGTTGCACTTGACTATGAGAGGGCAAGCTAGGGCATCATTAGGTTATTGCAATGGTATTTTTTAAGGGTTTTTTTAATAGGTTTTTATAAAATGGTTGAAATTTGGTTCAACGATTCAAATAAACATATAACTCAATGTAAAAGCAAGTAAACATCCCACTGGTTTAGTAAATGGTAGTCACTTTAATAGATCAGATAGTAAGGTAAATAAAGAAAGAAAGGTAAGTGAGTATTTAGTTTGTCAACTCACACATGGATTTCTTATTTCAAAATATCATTACGAAACAAGAACATGTACTTGAAAACAATCTTAATTATGAACAAAAACATTAAAATGTTCATTGTGTCACCCACAATCAAGAAATCATATGCATTGCAAAAGAATAATTGAATTCGAGTAAGAAAAGAAACAAATAAAGATATGAAAGAGGATCCGACCATCAACATGTCTTTGCCATTTAGTACCAATATGGAATATAGTCTTGTCTTACAATGGAGTTTTTTACAAAAAAGGTCCTTGAATGCCCAACTAATCCCCTGTATACAATCTTTCCTGCATTTTTTTAAAGCGCACATAGTATTCATGTAGATCCTATTTCCTAGTTTATAGTTTTACAATAGGATCATGTCAATGACTATTTCCTAGGAGAATAAATCTCATACGCGCACTTCTAATGCCTATATTGTAGTAGGCTCAACAACCAATCCAAATATAGATTAGGAAACAGTTTTAGAAAATTGGCAAATCCCACAAATATAGGAATACTATCTTGTTGAGTTGATTCATGTGAGATACCAAAAAGTCCCATTTGAACAAAGCACTATGAACCAAACTGTTCATCTTTACTTTTTGAGTAATAGCATCGACCAATCAAAACTAAGGCAGACTCTCCTTGAATTGTCATGGTATGATGACTACAGTAGCCCTGGTGTCTCTCTATTTGAGTTTAGTTGTTAGCACAACATTATGCCAATATAATATTATATTGGATTCTCTTACCTCTTTAAGCAATGCCTTCTGCTCTTTCCTCTTCCTTTTGAAATCTTGTATCTTTTCTTACTGTTTAGCATTCCATGGCTCAACAAAAGATTTTTCTTTCTTCAATTGCTTAATCATACTCTGCAACTCCTTTACTCTGTCTTTTTCCTTCCTTGCTTCTACTTTGAATTATGGATATTCCTCTACTGGGGCAAGTAAGTTCATCTATATAGAAGCTTGGGGTTTTCTTAGTTGAATTACATATTTTGAAGATAGCCCAGAACTAAGGTATTCTTCTTCAGTGCTGTCAGAGTCTCTAGTTTCTGGAAGATCTTGCAACTGGTCTAGTTCTAGAAAAAGATCATTTCTCTCATCATTAACTACAACTGTACCTTTAAATATAAATTCAAATACTGAAGATGACTTTGTAGTTGCCCTGGTCACAAGTCTTCTGGAGTACTATGAAATTTTCTTTCCCTTTTCTCATTTCCTCTTATGTTCCTCAAATTCCTTCTCTATCCTATCTAAAGAAGATGCCACAACCTGTTTTTTGATCTCCTTTTAGAATCCTCTGAATTGTATTCTATGATTATGAGGTTCTCCTTCTTGATGGAAGGATGAAACATGTATTTTGAATTCTATCTAAATTTATTGGCAGCTCTGGTAGAATTTCTTCTAGGACATTTAGGTACAGGTTTTTTCTTCTTCCTATGTTTCTTACCTTTTGCAGTATTCTTGCCTGTAGGTTGTTGCTTCTCTTTAGCTGGAATTTGAGTTGGATTTGTGATGTAATCTTCATGTTCATCAAATTCCCTTTTTATATCTAGATCAAGATGGATATTAGTCTCTTCATCCATTTTAGGTTTCTTACCTAGAATGTAGTGCCTTTCTCATTAATTCTACTCATATGAAAATCACCAACAACTTGTTGAATTTGTTGATTAAGGTTGGTTGTCATTGATGTCAACCCTTGAAGAAAGCCCTGTAGCACAAAGGTTTGGGTAATGGACCCAATTATGTTTGATGTAAAGATGACTCATTATTGTCTTGTCATGGTTGATAAGAAGTACAAACGGATGAACTCCAAAGTGGTCCCCTTATGGTGAAATCCCTCACGGGAAGATGTTTTGTGCATTGAGGTATCCTAGAAGTATGGTTAGATAACCCATGATCAATTGTGGAATAATGAGATGAAGGTCGTTAAATTTTCCAGTGAAACTATCTAATATGGATAGTTCTTGTCATGCCATTTTCGGTGGTATGTGGAACGTCACATAACTCCTCACGGTTAGAGAGTTATGGCCATGTGAAGTTGGAGGACCCTCATGAGTCATCTAGAAGCCCTAAAAAGTCAAAGTGTTTGCAAAATAAATTATTTAAATAATAAATTAAATGGAGAACTCCCTAAAATAAGGAAAGTGTAATGATACATGAAAGTATAAATAAGAGGCAAACCTCTCTCATTTAATCACACTTGAACACATTGAATATCTTTTGTTGTGTGAGGCTTATTGCAAGTACTCATTGATACATTTAAAGTTCTGAAAGTCTGAGGTAGTACGAAGGGTTGACGGTGAAATTCTCGAAATTACAATGAATACAAAAAACGCTAGTTTCTTAGGCATACGCAGGCTTACACTGTATTAGAGTGTGTACAGTACACAGGCTGACAATGTATTAGGGTGCGTACATACGTGGGCGGGTAGTGTATCAGGGTGTGTACATGTTGGTAAATCCATGGAAACTTGAAGAGATGAAGATGTAGAGGTTTTAGATTCTGATATCAAGCTCTCAGGAAGGTCTATAGTTCTTAGATATATCAGATCTATCCATTGGTTCAAAAGGTATGTCTTATTTCTATGAATAGTTGGATTTTGATGTATGCATGAGAAATGGTTATAGAGATTTGAGGATTCTCCCTAGAGATACTAGTGGTTGCATGGTATCTTCTGCATAAGTCAGATCTATAGAAATACATTGTTGGTATATTTATCATTCATACTTCTTGTTGAGGCACATCTTGTATTTCTTGGCATATGGCTAAGGGTTTTTTTGGTACATGGTTGAGAGATTGTATTTGTGAAGTGGTTGATGTATTGAGAGGTTGAATATCATAAAGGGTTTGATGACTAGATCATATGAGGTTTATTATACTTGTTCATGATTACACACACCTATATGGCACATGACTAGAGATATATATATATATGAAATGGGTAAATATTATGTATGAGGATGCATGCACAAGGTACAGTTACAGTCTGGATATAGTGATAGGTTACATATCTATGTGAAAGAAGTTATAGAGGGTCAGAACTTTTTTAGAGAAAGGAAACCCTAGTTTTTGGAAGGCATGCACAGGTTGCATAACAGTTTGGTCATGACATACACAGGTTGCATAACAGATAGGACACATACATATGCATGCTTCATCAATACAAATTGCGTACCTGTTGTATTTTTTTTATGCATGTTTTGTTCTTGTATAGATTGATTACAGGGAAGTTGTGCAGGTTGGATGCAGGTCAATGGTACATATTGATACAGTTGTATATCTCATAGTGATAGTGTGACAGTGGTTCCATAATTCTACTTGTATGTCAAGGCGGTTGGACGGGGCAAGGACAGGTGGTTGTAACCACCTTCCAGTTGTAGCTGGAAAACATAGGGGGTTATAGCCTCCTTTTGGTTACAGCCAGTGAATTGGGGAGTTGGAGCTTCCCTCGGGTTGTAGACTGAGAAACTAGGGGGTTGGAGCCTCCTTCCAGTTGTAGCTGGAAAACAAAGGAAGTTGGTGCTTCCAATGAATGTAATTCTTCAAGACATATAAGAA